>OY776676.1:116264826-116513354 GCA_963675555.1 Leptura quadrifasciata | reverse complement strand
CCAATATACCTAGTATGAAAAAGTTAGGCATCTGTTACGAAACCTAATAAAAATGATTTTATACTTTCTGAAATAGTAGATGTAGACTTACTGAAAATATATAACACAAGTATATTTGTTCTTTTGAGAAAGTGAATTAGTGAACTATGTTATGTTATTGTTCCATGGTCTCAGTATGGTTTTTCTCAGTCCAGAAACGACTTATGTAAATAGTTGTAATGATCATTACCTACCCTTACTTCTAAGAGGCGTCTTGGAATGAAAGGATAAACAGTCAGAAATTAGGTAGGATTCAAACGGCAAATCCGTGTACAGGTTACTTTCACTTTTTTTTATTCTTCCCGTATCTATACATTTTAAATAAATGCTGGAGATTCCAGTATTATTTTAGTCAAATAATTTAAAATGTATGTAAAGTAAGTATAGATAACAAACATTGTTGCAAAGAAGTATGTGAAGGCTAAATTTGACCCGTATATTTGTTTAAAAAAAACTTGGATAAAATTAGGGTTAAAACTAGAGAATTTGTATTTCGTTTTTCGGACCCAAATGCATAGAACAATGTTTCTGTTGCTATTTTAACAGAATATGTATGATTGTTAAAAATAAGAGAACTTTCTGTAATTTTTTGCTTTGTATGTAGAAATATAATATTGTCTGGTGTTTATGTAATATGTTATATGTAAATATTCCTAGTGATAGCTATTTTTGTAACATACTGTATATCTATAAAGAGTAATTTATTAGCGTGCAAATATTAAAAAAATAAATTGTGCTAAGCTAACAGCATCCCATTCTTCGAATATTGAAAGAATTATTTATAGTTTAAGTTTTTCAAAATGAAGATAACTCTTCAAATTAAAAATTAATTTAATAAGCTCGGCGATACTATTTTTGCACCTGGACGGACGATAACCTATCCGTTTTATGTTCTATCTAAAATATATTTTATAGAATAATTTAATGCGGGATACTTCACGGATACACTATCAAACAAAAATAATCTTTTATAATGCCTTAAAGTGTATTTGATTTTCATAATCGGTATATTTTTAGGCACAATGTAAGTTTTTAAATATATCACTTAAAATTAAGAATTAAATATTTCATTTCTCATTGCTCACTTAAAAGAATATTTATGAATATTTGGGACTTGTTTTATATATTCTCTAATCCCCCTACAATGCAAAAAGGCTTTAAATAATGCTATACCATTTTTCTTTCTGACAAATTTTAATGTGAATTTATAGCAAGGATTGAGGTTAAAAGTAAGAAATACACAACTAAACAAATTGACATTTTGACCTAAAATTTCAATAGTCTACTTTTTAGACGCTGACTGTTTTACATGTCGCTATCGTAAAAATACCGGGATGTTACCAAATAGTCAAAGGATCCTCGTGTCAGTCGTCACATGCCTACCTTGCACTGACGAGAACCAACAGCTCGAAACTGCAGTCTGCAAGTGGTGTGTGACGGCTGGCAAGAGAGCTCCTTTAAGTAGGATCAGTCTTTCGGCTGGTGTTTGTTGCAATCGAAGCATTAGCGTTTTGATGGTAATATGCAATTATTACAGTTAACGCGCCAGACTTGTAACTTGTGATTCAGCGCTCGGTGGGGCACATAGCCCGGAGAGTAGCTGTTGGTTGCAGTCTGGTTACGTTCCTTATAGTAAAATAAGGATTTTATAGAGGAGTTTGCGACTAAAAATATTATATTTAATTTTCTTTATGCTTAACATGTATTTTTATTCCAATTCATTCGTGATTGTAATATTCCTCTCTTTATCCTATAACTGAGCACTGCCCCTGTCGGATATCGCAATTAAATAAATGAATAAATAAAAAGAATTAAACATGATTCAAAAAATAAATTATTTAAAAAAATATGTTCCTTAGGTTGGGCATTGTATGTTATTCTACAACTTGTATCTATCTGAACTATTTTTTCAACTTTCCAGACAATACCACAATTCCACATACAGCAATAATTTGGATATATCCACTCCATTATATTCGTTTTCAAAATATTGACGTTTAAAATTTGACTCTTTAATTTTTTTTATCATTGTTTGGTTCTCTCTAAAAAAGTCAACCTTAGGCATAATCAAAAGTCATTCAGAAGTGAAGCTTCCTTTTAAACCAGAACGGAAAATAATACAGTTAAATATAGAATGAAAAATTAAGATAGAAATATTAAGGGAATTGTTACAAAAAGGTGATGATTATTAGGGGAACCTCCCATATATCTGAAAACAACTTCTAATGCATACTCTTTAAACTTTTTAAAAGTAAATATATATACATATACAGGATGTTTGGAAATAACATGCAAAAAATTTAACTGTAGATTCTCTGTCGAAAATTAAGACGGGTTCTCCGTATAAAATAACTCTTTTCTGTCCAGCAACAATACCTTAAAAGAGCGTGCCAAAAACGGTTTTTAATTTTTATCTCAAAATAGCGTAATCGGAAAAAAAAGATGAATTTAGACAGTAAAAAAATTTAAACATGAAGACAACGATTGTTGTTTTTAGATATTAAAGCATTTGTTCAAAATGACGACCTCCAACTTGAATACACGTTTGCAACCGTTTCCTAAAATTGCCATACCTGCCTTCTATAAGTAAAACATGTGGAGTTTCGAACTTCATTGGCAGCAGTAAAAATTTTCTCTCTTAAAACTTCGACGCTAGGGACAGGTGTCGAGTAAACAACATTTTTCAAGTGGCCACAAAAGTAAAAGTCCAGTGCATTCATATCAGGGGACCGAGGGGCCATTTAATTGTGGCTTCTCGCCCCCTGCCAATCCATCGATTTCTAAATGTTGAGGGTAGCCACTCTTGAACGTCTAAAGAATAATGAGGTGGCGCACCATTCTGCTTAAACCAAAGTGTTTGACGTAATCCAAGAGGTAAATCGTCTATAAGTTGATACAGGTCGTTTTATAAAAAGTTTAAATAAGCTGGACCATTTAATCTGTTTGGTAACTCAAAAGGCCCTATTAATTTATTGTCTATAATTCCGGCCCAAATATTTATTGAAAAGTTTATTGACATCCTGCATTTACAACAGCGTGAGGATTATCGTCCCTCCCTCCATAAATGCTAGTTAGGAATATTTAAATCTCCACGTCGAGTAAAGCAGCATTCATCTGTGAATAGTACTGTAAAATGTAATGGCGTCTAAGTATAATTCTACAAAAATCAAGTCTTACTGGAAAGTCACGAGGGAACAGCTCTTGTATTATCTGTAAATGATAATTGATGATTTTCAAAATCCTCCATACTGATGTTTTTATTGTGTGGAATTGATGAGCAGCCAGTTTAATACTACATTCAGGATGTTCACCAAAATAATGTATTTAATATGTGTGCCTCCATTGCATCTCCTATTTGTCTCCGACGATCACAATCATGACTTGTTTTTTTAAAACACCTCCTTTTTTGTAACCTCAAGTGAATATTAGAAAAAGTACGAACGTTTGACACAGTACGTGTAGAGAACTTACGACGATATCGTTCTTTTGCCGCTGAAGCATTTCCTTTACATTCACCATAAATTAAATGTATGTCTGCATATTATTCCTCATTACTAGAACTATGCATTTTAAAATCTGGTTAGAAAAATACTAGTATTAAGCAATAAGAAATGATTATCTTATTATTTCAAAGGCAAGAAACAACGTTATATTGTCAGATTATAATTTGACACCAGCCTACTTTTAGTATTTTACACTAATATAATTTTGCTCATAGCTTTTGATTGATCACTTAGGCAGATGTAATTTAATTTTTTTCCAAAAATGGTCGATTTTACGAATTTCTTTGAAGAGATGAAAAAGTTTCTAAATTAATCATAATGTTTAGTTATTTTTTTAACTTAAGAAAAGAGCAGGCACAAAGATATTTACAAAATTTCTAAAAGGGTAGTAAATTTCACCCCTTCGTGTACATGCTAGGTGGTTGACGTGATTTCGTTAGATGCCCTTTGATGAGTAACAGAGATGTGCCAAATTTCGTCTTTTTCCGATTACGTTATTTTGAGATATAAATTAAAAACCTTTTTTTTTTGGCACACCCCTTTAAGGGAGTGTAGCTGGACAGGAAAAGGTTGTTTTGAAAAATTTTATAGGAAGAACCCGGTCTAAATTTTCGACAGGCAATCTACAGCTAAATTTTTTGCACGTAATTACGACACCCTGTATATTTAAAATATATATATAATTTTAAACAGCAAAAATTAAAAATAAACCGTATTTATTCTAGCCTTTTACAATTTAAATACCTAAAATTCATCCCCTTCTTTCAGAAAGATACTTACACTTGATAAATATCAAATTTCAGTTGTGCGTAAGAAGCATATGCGAGAAGTCCGAGTATTTTATGACCCTTGGCAATACAAACATAGCAGGTAGCTATCCTATAGTATTTAAAAATGGCAACATTGAAGTGGTTCAGGATGTAACATTCAGCTATATATTACTGTATAAAATGGTTCAGCTTTGTCATATTAACGTATTGGTTCAGGATGATGTCATTAGTGTGTAGATATACACCTACGTTTAGTTATAAAAATATCAAAGTATATTTTACAGAATAGGTTATCCGACCCCCTATATACTCCAGTATAAACAAATATTTTTTGTCTATCTCTTCTATAAATAGCTGGTTCAGGATTGTATGAATTGTCTAATGGTTCAGAATTGATAGAAAGATGTATATATATATATACATCTTTCTATCAATTCTGAACCATTAGACAATTCATACAATCCTGAACCAGCTATTTATAGAAGAGATAGACAAAAAATATTTGTTTATACTGGAGTATATAGGGGGTCGGATAACCTATTCTGTAAAATATACTTTGATATTTTTATAACTAAACGTAGGTGTATATCTACACACTAATGACATCATCCTGAACCAATACGTTAATATGACAAAGCTGAACCATTTTATACAGTAATATATAGCTGAATGTTACATCCTGAACCACTTCAATGTTGCCATTTTTAAATACTATAGGATAGCTACCTGCTATGTTTGTATTGCCAAGGGTCATAAAATACTCGGACTTCTCGCATATGCTTCTTACGCACAACTGAAATTTGATATTTATCAAGTGTAAGTATCTTTCTGAAAGAAGGGGATGAATTTTAGGTATTTAAATTGTAAAAGGCTAGAATAAATACGGTTTATTTTTAATTTTTGCTGTTTAAAATTATATATATATTTTAAATATACAGGGTGTCGTAATTACGTGCAAAAAATTTAGCTGTAGATTGCCTGTCGAAAATTTAGACCGGGTTCTTCCTATAAAATTTTTCAAAACAACCTTTTCCTGTCCAGCTACACTCCCTTAAAGGGGTGTGCCAAAAAAAAAAGGTTTTTAATTTATATCTCAAAATAACGTAATCGGAAAAAGACGAAATTTGGCACATCTCTGTTACTCATCAAAGGGCATCTAACGAAATCACGTCAACCACCTAGCATGTACACGAAGGGGTGAAATTTACTACCCTTTTAGAAATTTTGTAAATATCTTTGTGCCTGCTCTTTTCTTAAGTTAAAAAAATAACTAAACATTATGATTAATTTAGAAACTTTTTCATCTCTTCAAAGAAATTCGTAAAATCGACCATTTTTGGAAAAAAATTAAATTACATCTGCCTAAGTGATCAATCAAAAGCTATGAGCAAAATTATATTAGTGTAAAATACTAAAAGTAGGCTGGTGTCAAATTATAATCTGACAATATAACGTTGTTTCTTGCCTTTGAAATAATAAGATAATCATTTCTTATTGCTTAATACTAGTATTTTTCTAACCAGATTTTAAAATGCATAGTTCTAGTAATGAGGAATAATATGCAGACATACATTTAATTTATGGTGAATGTAAAGGAAATGCTTCAGCGGCAAAAGAACGATATCGTCGTAAGTTCTCTACACGTACTGTGTCAAACGTTCGTACTTTTTCTAATATTCACTTGAGGTTACAAAAAAGGAGGTGTTTTAAAAAAACAAGTCATGATTGTGATCGTCGGAGACAAATAGGAGATGCAATGGAGGCACACATATTAAATACATTATTTTGGTGAACATCCTGAATGTAGTATTAAACTGGCTGCTCATCAATTCCACACAATAAAAACATCAGTATGGAGGATTTTGAAAATCATCAATTATCATTTACAGATAATACAAGAGCTGTTCCCTCGTGACTTTCCAGTAAGACTTGATTTTTGTAGAATTATACTTAGACGCCATTACATTTTACAGTACTATTCACAGATGAATGCTGCTTTACTCGACGTGGAGATTTAAATATTCCTAACTAGCATTTATGGAGGGAGGGACGATAATCCTCACGCTGTTGTAAATGCAGGATGTCAATAAACTTTTCAATAAATATTTGGGCCGGAATTATAGACAATAAATTAATAGGGCCTTTTGAGTTACCAAACAGATTAAATGGTCCAGCTTATTTAAACTTTTTATAAAACGACCTGTATCAACTTATAGACGATTTACCTCTTGGATTACGTCAAACACTTTGGTTTAAGCAGAATGGTGCGCCACCTCATTATTCTTTAGACGTTCAAGAGTGGCTACCCTCAACATTTAGAAATCGATGGATTGGCAGGGGGCGAGAAGCCACAATTAAATGGCCCCTCGGTCCCCTGATATGAATGCACTGGACTTTTACTTTTGTGGCCACTTGAAAAATGTTGTTTACTCGACACCTGTCCCTAGCGTCGAAGTTTTAAGAGAGAAAATTTTTACTGCTGCCAATGAAGTTCGAAACTCCACATGTTTTACTTATAGAAGGCAGGTATGGCAATTTTAGGAAACGGTTGCAAACGTGTATTCAAGTTGGAGGTCGTCATTTTGAACAAATGCTTTAATATCTAAAAACAACAATCGTTGTCTTCATGTTTAAATTTTTTTACTGTCTAAATTCATCTTTTTTTTCCGATTACGCTATTTTGAGATAAAAATTAAAAACCGTTTTTGGCACGCTCTTTTAAGGTATTGTTGCTGGACAGAAAAGAGTTATTTTATACGGAGAACCCGTCTTAATTTTCGACAGAGAATCTACAGTTAAATTTTTTGCATGTTATTTCCAAACATCCTGTATATGTATATATATTTACTTTTAAAAAGTTTAAAGAGTATGCATTAGAAGTTGTTTTCAGATATATGGGAGGTTCCCCTAATAATCATCACCTTTTTGTAACAATTCCCTTAATATTTCTATCTTAATTTTTCATTCTATATTTAACTGTATTATTTTCCGTTCTGGTTTAAAAGGAAGCTTCACTTCTGAATGACTTTTGATTATGCCTAAGGTTGACTTTTTTAGAGAGAACCAAACAATGATAAAAAAAATTAAAGAGTCAAATTTTAAACGTCAATATTTTGAAAACGAATATAATGGAGTGGATATATCCAAATTATTGCTGTATGTGGAATTGTGGTATTGTCTGGAAAGTTGAAAAAATAGTTCAGATAGATACAAGTTGTAGAATAACATACAATGCCCAACCTAAGGAACATATTTTTTTAAATAATTTATTTTTTGAATCATGTTTAATTCTTTTTATTTATTCATTTATTTAATTGCGATATCCGACAGGGGCAGTGCTCAGTTATAGGATAAAGAGAGGAATATTACAATCACGAATGAATTGGAATAAAAATACATGTTAAGCATAAAGAAAATTAAATATAATATTTTTAGTCGCAAACTCCTCTATAAAATCCTTATTTTACTATAAGGAACGTAACCAGACTGCAACCAACAGCTACTCTCCGGGCTATGTGCCCCACCGAGCGCTGAATCACAAGTTACAAGTCTGGCGCGTTAACTGTAATAATTGCATATTACCATCAAAACGCTAATGCTTCGATTGCAACAAACACCAGCCGAAAGACTGATCCTACTTAAAGGAGCTCTCTTGCCAGCCGTCACACACCACTTGCAGACTGCAGTTTCGAGCTGTTGGTTCTCGTCAGTGCAAGGTAGGCATGTGACGACTGACACGAGGATCCTTTGACTATTTGGTAACATCCCGGTATTTTTACGATAGCGACATGTAAAACAGTCAGCGTCTAAAAAGTAGACTATTGAAATTTTAGGTCAAAATGTCAATTTGTTTAGTTGTGTATTTCTTACTTTTAACCTCAATCCTTGCTATAAATTCACATTAAAATTTGTCAGAAAGAAAAATGGTATAGCATTATTTAAAGCCTTTTTGCATTGTAGGGGGATTAGAGAATATATAAAACAAGTCCCAAATATTCATAAATATTCTTTTAAGTGAGCAATGAGAAATGAAATATTTAATTCTTAATTTTAAGTGATATATTTAAAAACTTACATTGTGCCTAAAAATATACCGATTATGAAAATCAAATACACTTTAAGGCATTATAAAAGATTATTTTTGTTTGATAGTGTATCCGTGAAGTATCCCGCATTAAATTATTCTATAAAATATATTTTAGATAGAACATAAAACGGATAGGTTATCGTCCGTCCAGGTGCAAAAATAGTATCGCCGAGCTTATTAAATTAATTTTTAATTTGAAGAGTTATCTTCATTTTGAAAAACTTAAACTATAAATAATTCTTTCAATATTCGAAGAATGGGATGCTGTTAGCTTAGCACAATTTATTTTTTTAATATTTGCACGCTAATAAATTACTCTTTATAGATATACAGTATGTTACAAAAATAGCTATCACTAGGAATATTTACATATAACATATTACATAAACACCAGACAATATTATATTTCTACATACAAAGCAAAAAATTACAGAAAGTTCTCTTATTTTTAACAATCATACATATTCTGTTAAAATAGCAACAGAAACATTGTTCTATGCATTTGGGTCCGAAAAACGAAATACAAATTCTCTAGTTTTAACCCTAATTTTATCCAAGTTTTTTTTAAACAAATATACGGGTCAAATTTAGCCTTCACATACTTCTTTGCAACAATGTTTGTTATCTATACTTACTTTACATACATTTTAAATTATTTGACTAAAATAATACTGGAATCTCCAGCATTTATTTAAAATGTATAGATACGGGAAGAATAAAAAAAAGTGAAAGTAACCTGTACACGGATTTGCCGTTTGAATCCTACCTAATTTCTGACTGTTTATCCTTTCATTCCAAGACGCCTCTTAGAAGTAAGGGTAGGTAATGATCATTACAACTATTTACATAAGTCGTTTCTGGACTGAGAAAAACCATACTGAGACCATGGAACAATAACATAACATAGTTCACTAATTCACTTTCTCAAAAGAACAAATATACTTGTGTTATATATTTTCAGTAAGTCTACATCTACTATTTCAGAAAGTATAAAATCATTTTTATTAGGTTTCGTAACAGATGCCTAACTTTTTCATACTAGGTATATTGGATGAAATTAAATTGATTATACATTAATTGTGGCAAATAAATCCTAAAATGTGTAAAAACTAGAAATAGAAAAGTATAAATTTGTCTTTTTATTTCGTCTCATACCATCAAAATATTCCAACCGGTTATAATACAAAGATGCGCACTGTAAAACTCTAAATAAATACCCTCACTATATTACATTTCAATATAAGTTTAACGATAGCTAGCAACAATTTATTTCTTGAATCACGTTTTTCCTCCTTTTTCTTTATTTATTAACGATATTTTTACAATTACAAAATTTCAATCACAAATTGAATTAGATTACAAATATATATATAAATAAAATTTTACACGTAGGATAGTTATGGTATAATTTGTACATGGTAACATTTTTTGAAAGAGGGTGAAACAAATGTCAAGTGCCGCACATGTTTCCCATCGACCATTTAGGTATTTAAATTTTAAAGAGCCTGGGTGGTCGAGCGGCCGACAGCGAAGACTTGACTTTAATTTATTATTGTGAATTTAAAAGACTTTATTCTACTTTGAGCATATACTAATGCACAAATAACTTTAATAAAAATGGCATTTATTTACCGCTCTTATAATATGTAATATTTAAGAAGTGGTAAATTTTTTTGTTTCGTTCGGCATTAAGGTTTCAAATGGTAGCTGTTATAACTTCATAGTAGAATAGAGTAAGACGATAAGATAAAACAAAAGTCAATGGTTAAAGTGCTGTTCTTTGTTACACATGTTACCCATAAACAAAACAAAATTGGGGTATTTAAATTTTAAAGGGACACAATATATAACACTGTGTGGTCCACTAGAGTCCGGCGCCAAATCTGAGACACCCATATATTGTAATATTTGTATGATCTAGTTTTATTTATATAACAAATGAACCAACGGTTAGTAGAAGACTTTACATTAATTTACTATTGTTGGTTTAAAAATCATTCATTGTATTTTGAGCATTCCAGTCACTTGTACTTAATAAAAATTTTATATCGGTGTTTCGATTTTATTTTAAATTACATTGGATTAAACCGATATTTAACAACTCTTAATATTTATCTTATGGTTTTGGTATTTTTGGCGTAAACTAATGCGTAAATAGCATTAATAAAAATATACATAATTATTTACCGCTTTTCTAATATTTAGTATACAGCGTGTGGATTGAAACATGACCGTAAGTCTTAAAAAAATATCTTCGGAATTGATGCTGAAATATAATTCTTTTTGGTATTTTTGGCATAAACTAATACGTAAATAATATTAATCAAAATAACAATTATTTATTGCTTTTACAAAATTCAGTATATTTAGGAAGTGGTAATTTTTTCTTCGCATGGCATTAAGGTTCAAAATGGAAGTTGTTATAACTTCACAGTAAAATTTATCGGTGTGAAAAAGTATAATTGCACTGTTTATATCCTTGATTTGGCAGGATTAGAGAATATATATGAAACATGATGCAAATTTTAACACAATATAGGTACTAATAATAATTTATCTCAATTTATTAACACAGTACAGAACAGAAGTATTTTTGTGAAAAGCTCCTTGTAGAAGCTTGAATACGAAAAAT
This sequence comes from Leptura quadrifasciata, assembly GCA_963675555.1. Classification (NCBI taxonomy): domain Eukaryota; kingdom Metazoa; phylum Arthropoda; class Insecta; order Coleoptera; family Cerambycidae; genus Leptura; species Leptura quadrifasciata. The sequence continues at coordinate 116,502,323 of OY776676.1, read as the reverse complement.
ATTTCAGTTATTGATAAATTCTTTTAAGCGAGCAGTCATACGTGATTCTTGGTATGTATAAATTATATGCTTAGATAAAATAGTATTGTGCGTAATAATATGCTAATTATAAAAATTCAACTAGTGTTAAAATAATATTTTTTTTTAAAAGTGGTTAGTAACAAGTTTTTGAATGCGTTTGTTATTACAAGGTAGTTCAGAAATGGTTGTGTACATCAACGAAGACAAATTAATCATGATTTTGATCTACGGAGAATGTAGAAAAAATTCCCATGAAGCCGAAAGGTTACTCCATTTGCATTTTCCCAATTTGCCTAAGCCAGACCATAAAATCTTTATTTCTTTAACCAATAATTTGAAAAATTACGGAAGTTCTAAAAAGTTAAAGTATAATAAACAGTTGACGGCTACAAATGATGCAAATACTGCTTTAGTAATTGACAATATTGTAAATAATCCAAATATGTCTTTACGGAAATTATCATCTGAAACAAATATTTCCTACTCCTCTTGTCAAATAATTTTAAAGAAAAATAAGTACCGACCTGGTGATTTTCAGCGTTTCATAAATTTTATTGCTGAATTGTCAGTATCACATAATAAAAATCCAAATTATTTGAAAAATGTGTCGTGGAGCGATGAGAGCCGCTTCCATAGTAATGGGCTTGTGACTATACAGACCACTCGGAATTGGTCTCAAAATAATCCGAGATAGGTACGAAGAACCAAAAATTAAACACTTTTTAAAGTAAATTTATGGTGTGGAGTATTGAACAGATACATAGTCAGACCTTATCTATTTCGTGAAACGTTAAATTGTGGTAGATATCGGAGGTTCTTGCAAGAGGAGCTGCCAAATTTATTAAGAAACATTCCTCATGATGGGCACATAATCTGGTTTTATCAAGACGGGGCACCGGCACATAATTTAAGGATAACATTTAGTCACTTGCAACGAACATATCCTAGAAGATGGATAGGAACTAATGGAGTAATCAGGTGGCCAATACGGTCACCTGACTTAACTGCATTAGATATTTTCTTATGGAGACATCTAAAAAATTTTGTTTGCACCGAACCAATCGATGTTATGGCAGACCCATACAACAAAATATATATGCGGGTGTTACCACAGTAGATCGTTATTGAAAGTAATGGTTTAACATGTGTATCCATGAAAGAGGAAACAGTTTTAAACATTTACTTTAAAAATAAATACATACATATGTACATATTTTATTGAAAAGTCAAAACAAATTATTAAAAAAACTTATTTGACTTTATATTATGTCGATTTATCTCGAAAATCACTGATTTTAACAGGAAAGTGTATGCTACAAAAAGTACTTAGTATTAAAGAAACTTTAATATTATACTTTCAAAGTCCCAGTCATCGAAAATTCTTTCCGGCATCGCGTCGCGACGTAGCGGACGCCACTGTCATTGGCAACATTTGAACGACAAAATAAAGCCACCAAAAATATGTAACGACTGGCCTTTACAGAAATTTAATACCTTTTTTCGTTATTATGGAAACTGCCTGGGGAGTTTTATGTGAATCACCCTGTATACTTAAGTCAATTTAACGTCATACTACATAGCATACAAATTTGTGGTAAGCTATTCAAAAATAACAAATGCCAAACATCTCATAATAGTAAAGCATATTTTTCACAATAATTAGTATCTTAAAATACATATACATTTAGAAAATTATAGAAGCTAAATTTCGTAGAAAATATGAAAATAAATATGAAAAACCCATTAATATATTGCTAAATTATCAACTGGACCATTTTCCATTGTTGGCCTTATATTAGACCTTATAAAAATGTAAAGATCTGGTATTTCAATTTTGGGTATAAATTATTTTTAAAGAATTGATGAATAAAAAAGAAGAAAACTTCACACCTATATACCTTACGGAAATAAGACTAATAATTATTATAATTATTTACTTAAATCATTCTTGGACTGAGAAAAATAATTATGAGATTATCAGGATAACATAAGGTTGTAGTTTATGAATTTTTTCAAACGGATGAATCAAATAGAAATTTATAAAGCTTTTTATTTGTATTTTTTATGTCGTCTGATCTTTTAGGAAGTTTAAAATAATTTTTATTTGGTCTCGTAACAGATCTATAATTTTTTAGGATTACATTGCATTGAATTAAATTAATTACATTAAATGTCGCAAGTTCCAATAAATCCCAAATCATCGAAATGCTACAAACAAAAATAATATAATGCTTTTGATTTTAATTTTGTCTCATATCCTATAAAAATATTCCAACAGGTTACATAGATACGCATGGTAAAACTATAAATAAAATCTCTCAACGTATTGCATCCTAGTATAGGTTTAAAGATACCAAAACGTTCTTATAAGTACAAAGACATTAATACACTATTGCCAAACCTATTGGTTCAGGTTAGTAAGGGAGACATGAATGGCAATATACTGTATATAAAACAGCGCCACCCGCTAATGCAGCCAAACACTGAACTAAAAAACACGTCTTCCTAACTAACCTGAACCACCATTAATTAGTCTGTAACTAATTCTCCCGCGCATTTTTTCCCGCCAAATATATATGTTAAGAAAGAATCCGATCCTAAGTTTGTCAAGGAACGTTTCAGTTATCTACGTGAGATACCACTAAATAAAAAAGAAAGGAAAACGAACCTGAACCACATATATGGTTCAGGTCCGTCCGGCTGGTTCAGGATTGTGCTTACAAATTACTATTTCTGGTTCAGAATCATACCATTGCTCTATATATATATATATATATATATATATATATATATATATAAAGAAGAAGGGTAGTCTTGACTGACTAGTTAAGAAAATCAAAATTAAACACACGTGGTGTATCTTGAGGTTGCAGTCAGAGGTGAAAAGTTTACGGCCACAAAACAGAAAAAGAAAAACTCTTTTGTTACTTTGTCAAGCTTTCGGAAATTATTTATTCCCTTTATCAAGACATCTATAAATAAAAATATTATTTAATAAGAGTCATATAATATAGTTCGCTAAAATACTTACTAACTTGAGGTTAAAAGTTAAGGTCACATGTATTATAAAATAGTCGCATTTTTTTAACTTAATGTAGACAAATTCATACACAAATTCCTTTACAGGTACACAATTTAAGGTAAACAATTACTGATTATTTAAAATTAAGGATTAAAACCATGATTAAAATAGATATAACAAAATGAACATGAATAACTATCACATGTGAGTGTAGAACTAAATTTCTTTATCAAACTGTATACAAAAAATTTTTAAAATGACAGAAAGGTATTACAATTGGCTAGCTTGTACTAGGAATTAAGTTAGGAACATTAATTCCAACGTGAATGTTACCAACTGTGATCCAGCGGGAGGTTTGAATTTTGAAAAATGCGAAAATTCTCTTTTTCTAATTTGAGGATGTATGTATAAATCTTACTTAAATTATCAATATCAGATTTTTTATTTAAGCTATTTGTCTCATTATTAATATGGATCATTTCAAGGAATGATCTTTTTCTAAAGTTACTCTCTACAGCCAAAACCTTAGCACTTTCATAATTCATTTTATGACTGGTGTTGATGACATGTTCTGCTAATGCACAAGATTTTACGTTTCTGTTACAATCACTTTTATGTGAAGTTATACGACCATTAAGTGTCCGAGAGGTTTGACCAATATAAGATTTATTACAGTTGTTACATTCTATTCTGTATACCACATTTGATTTTTCTTTATTTTTTAATGGGGTTTTCACCCGACTGAAAAGTTTACCAACAGTTAATATGTTTTTTAATGCAATTTTTATGTCCATGTGTTTCACTAAGTTTATCAGCTTGGGAGTAAGATCTTCAATGAATGGTAATGACATATATTTAAGTGGACTCGTATTAGTTGTGTTATGGTTTCGCTCAGTTATATTATTATTTACCAAATTAGGTATGGTATTATCGATATTATTATTTATGTTAGGTGCGTTATTATTATTTAAATTTAGAGAATTATTATTACTATTATTTGCATTATGTAAATTATTATTATTATTTGACAAGGTTCTAGTAGTGAAAAGAATTTTGTTTAATAGATGTACTGGGTAGGAATTTTCCACTAGGATACCACGTAGTTCTCTCAGTGACTCGTCCCTGTATTGAATATGTGAGAGTTTGATTACTCGATTTTTAAGGGCTCGGATAAGATTTATTTTCATACGTGCTGGATGGTATGATTTATAGTTTATATACCTACCACTACTCATTGGTTTTCTGTACCATTTGGTACAAAGGATGTTTTGTTGTGTCCTGATTACTTTCATGTCGAGGAACGGTATAGTGTTATTATTTTCAAATTCAACTGTGAACTGTAAGTTCGAGTTGTAGCTGTTGAATATATTTAACACTTCCTCAGTACTGTTTTCTGGTACCGAAAGTAGGAGGTCATCGACATACCTTTTCACAAAAGGTAAATTAAAAGGAATCCTAGTCAGACAATTCCTAACAAGGTCATCCAACACAAAATTTACTAATATGGGAGAAATAGTAAACCCCATAGGGGTACCAAAAATTTGTTTATAATAATTTTGATTAAATTCAAGATAGTTAGAATCAAAAATAAATTTTAAAATTTCTATGAAAATATCTAGACTTAAGTTGCAATGTTGTGAGATTATATTCCAATTATTTGTTAACGATGAAATAACTAATTCCAGAGGCAAATTAGTGAACAAGGAAACCACATCAAAACTTACGATTATATAATTAGGAGGTAGCTGATAGTTATTGATAAATTCACTGAATGTGAAAGAGTCTTTGACATAAAAATCATTAGTTTTATTGTAGGCATTAGTAAGAATATCTGTTAAAAATTTTGAAAGGTTACCATTCGGGCAGTTAATAGACGAAACAATAGGTCTCATCGATAATGTAGGTTTATGAATTTTAGGTAAGGTATAGAATCTGGGTGCTATTGAGTTATAAAAGGTCAACGATTTGGCTGTAGTTTCATCAATTAAGTTATCTTTCTTTAATCGGGAGACTAGTTTATTAGACTTTTGTTGCATTGTACTAGTGGGATCATTTCTAAGTTTTTTGTAATATTTATGATCATCTAACAATTCTTGACTTTTCAGGAGATATTCCTCCTTATACATCACCACTGTTACATTGCCTTTATCACTTCTAACTACATATAACTCAGGATGTTGTTTCAGAAACTTTTTACAATTATTGAATAAATTCAATACAAAATGCTTAGTGCCATGATTTTTATGTAAATAGTTGGTAACATTTGGTAACATTCACGTTGGAATTAATGTTCCTAACTTAATTCCTAGTACAAGCTAGCCAATTGTAATACCTTTCTGTCATTTTAAAAATTTTTTGTATACAGTTTGATAAAGAAATTTAGTTCTACACTCACATGTGATAGTTATTCATGTTCATTTTGTTATATCTATTTTAATCATGGTTTTAATCCTTAATTTTAAATAATCAGTAATTGTTTACCTTAAATTGTGTACCTGTAAAGGAATTTGTGTATGAATTTGTCTACATTAAGTTAAAAAAATGCGACTATTTTATAATACATGTGACCTTAACTTTTAACCTCAAGTTAGTAAGTATTTTAGCGAACTATATTATATGACTCTTATTAAATAATATTTTTATTTATAGATGTCTTGATAAAGGGAATAAATAATTTCCGAAAGCTTGACAAAGTAACAAAAGAGTTTTTCTTTTTCTGTTTTGTGGCCGTAAACTTTTCACCTCTGACTGCAACCTCAAGATACACCACGTGTGTTTAATTTTGATTATATATATATATATATATATATATGTGTGTGTTTGTATACATGTGTGTGTGTATATATATTTGTATATGTGTATATATTTATTTTTCTATAGTTGTAATACTGTTCTTTTTTTATTATTGTGTATTTATTAATTTTTTTAACTTACGCATATTGTATTTTATTGTGTCTTTTAAATTTTTTTATTTTTTATGTTTTTATATATACACTTTTATATTTTATATTTTATACTACTTTTATGACGTATGCAAATATTACTAATTGTAAGTATCGCATGAATAAATTCTATCTATCTATCTATCTATCTAATTAATGTTTTTGCATCATTTTCATTTCCTGAAAATGTACAGGGTGGCCAAATTTCAATTTTTTCAAATGTAACACCCTGTATATTTTTCGACAATGTGATGTAGAAATGAAAAACGAAAATTTTTTGTAAGTACTTCCCTAGGGTTAATTGCAACCAATTTCGTTTTATTGACCAATAATTACAAAATTGAAAAATAAAGTTAAAAAAAGAGATTTCTTCAAATAACTCTATAGAAAAAATTATAATAAATGTTCCACATGTTGCCCATTTTGATTGACATCCATCTCTATGCGCGGGCCATTTAGTGGGTCCTTTTTTCCAATTCATTGATTAGGATAGGTATTGTTTAAGTGGTCTCTAATTGCATTTAAATAATGTGGTGGTGCATCATCTTGCTGAAACCACATCCTATTTCGAATTCTTTCAGGGAGATTTACCAATATTGTGGCATATAGTTATCCAAAAAAGAGCAATACTTTGCGTAAAAATGTCTAATTTTTCAGTATTTCATTTTTTTTAACGATAATTGAAATGCATTTTAGTTTATACACATTTTTGTGGGTTCCCATATGGCCTGAGATATTTAAAGAAAACTGATGAAAAACACGCTCTAAGAAATTCAATTGTTTAAATACACAATACGCCGGCTTCGCTGAAACTGCAAACTGAACTGTGAACTTAACTTGACCTTGAACACGTTGAAACCAAAAAATTGCCCTGATCGGACAATTCACATTAAAATCTTAATTCGACTCCATTATTAAAATGTAAATAGGTATCCAAAATCTATCGTGGCGAAGATGGTTAAAAAAGGGACGCAAAATTGATTTTTTGCTGATATCCTAATAAATAACAATTTCATTGAAAAATGCGTACAGGTCTTTTTTAATGCTCATACAATACGTAAAATATGATTTAAAAAAGGCCGTATTATTGCATTTGATAAAGAAATAATAAAAAAATTTCCATTAAATTTTTGTTACATATTAATGAATTATTTATATGAAAGAATAATTCTGAGTTTTCGATGTGGTTTAACCGAGGGTTTAACACTGTTTCTTTTTTTTTACATGTTTTTATACACTTTTAAGTGTCCCATTTTAAATGTCGAAATAAATTTATCTTAATAATATACAGGCTGTCTATCTTATCAGGGCCCTCGAGGATATCTCACTTAATATCGGTCGTACAAAAAAAAATATTTTTACGAAAATTGTGCCGATTTATATAATCTACAAAATGGTTTAAAGACATTTGAAATCCAAGTCCTACTTTAAGAGTTATGCCGGAAAATATCGAAAATGCGGAAAATATCTAAGCCAAATATCTCCGTTATTTGAAGAGATACGAGAAAAATCCTTTCCGCCTTACAATTTTTCTCGTATCTCTTCAAATAACGGAGATATTTGGCCCAGACATTTTCCGCATTTTCGATATTTTCCGCCATAACTCTTAAAGTAGGCCATGGATTTCAAATGTCTTTAAACCATTTTGTAGATTATATAAATCGGCACAATTTTCGTAAAAATATTTTTTTTTCCACGACCGATATTAAGTGAGATATTCTCGAGGGCCCTGATAAAATGGACAGCCTGTATATGTGTATGCCTGGTGGTCGAGAGGTAAGCGCACTTGCCTCTCACCCAAAAGTTCCGGGTTCGATCCCAGGTTGTGGCAGTGGAAACTACTGTGAGAGGAATTTTTCCACTATACACGGATATTTTGTGTTTATCCCTTGTCTCTAAATGTGTAGCCCCCTCCCACATAAGGCTCCTCTAGAGCCTTCCGGGATAAAGGGGGTCGTAATTACCTGTGGTGTTATATATGTATAGGTAAATATGCGTATGTTAAATGGTCATATATCCACTTAATTTTTTTGTAGAATTTTGCAATAATAGGTCTGTCCATATAATTTAGTTTTTAATTGGAAATAATAGATTTATGTTTGTTATAAACCCCATACAAAGTTTTTTAAAAAGTGGTCATTTAGTTTCGGCGTTATTTGTAGTAGAAATTACCTCAACGCATCGAGACTAGAAAACGCTCCCATGGCGCGAGGCTAGGCGAGTGACGTCACATGCTTGCTATGCGATATACGCTGCAATATTCTAGGTGTTGCTATAGTGATGTAATTAATTTTCCGATTGTCATAATATTTGTCATAGTCGTATTTATCTGTGCTTTGAAAGAAAATCGGATATCATAATCACATCTACATTCAGAAGAGTATTTAATGTTCTAAATAGTAAAGGCATTGTTACTTCCAAATTCAAACTTTGTTCTAATGAGAATGACACGGAATAAACCTAACGCAGTGTACAGATGATCTGGTGCCTGCCGAGCCAGCAAGCATCTGAGTCATATGCGTTTATCTTACTGAAATAAAGCAAGCAATTTCTATGGCCGCTGGTGTTGTTCTGATTAACTTTTTTCAACCACAGTTTTAATATTGTTATTATTAGGTAAGAATCTTTATTTTTCACTGCTTTTAATGCATATTAATTTTTTTGTGGATAGACCTATTATATTAGTAAACCCGGTCCTGTAAATGGAATGTAAATAATTTTGGGTTTGTGTATGTAAATAAATAAATAAAAATCGCCAATAAAATTTCCCCTGGGAAGTTGTCACCGAAAATAAATCATTAATCTCAATTCTACTGAGTTATTCTAGAAGGAATATTTATTATAGGCTAAAAATTAGTAAATACCTCAATTCGAACTTAACATGGTTTAAGCTGTTAAGTGATAAAAATTAAAGATCTTTTACACATAAATTTCAATTTATGATCATTTCTATTTTCTACAACTAACATTAAATTCAATTTATTTTTTATTTATTCTGAGCTACTTTTTATGAATGGGTTTAACTCAAGGCCCGTTTCAATTTTAAAAGTTTTTGTACTCTTTTTACCAGCACGTTTCCAGGTTTGATTGACTGACTACTTGTATTTCTTTTTCCTGGCAATAAAATGTTAATTCTAACATAAAATTTTAATTCAACTTGAAAATTCCCTTGTATCATGCACTATAAAAAAATAATAAAATAAAATATAAAAATGTAATTAAATTTAAAGTAAGAAATGCACGTACTTATTTACTGTACTAAAGTCGCAGTGCAATATGATGTATTTTATTTTTGCTGAAACCTATACATAAAAATGCAATCTAATTAATAAGATATGCCAACTTACAATTAGTTTTACACATGCTAGAATTTAATATTTTTCAATGAAGTCTCTATAAGTATGATCTTGATATTGGCTAATGTATGCAGCGGGGCGAGGATGCTTGTTCAGACTATCTTATGTGTTCTGGGTTCAGTCCTTAGTTCCGGTACTGGCAATATCGGTAGTTAAGTGTTGTTATTTGTGTATGTTCGAATATGTAACTCTTTCACCGACAACCTTGATTTTAAATTTGAGTGTTATCTACTATATGTGGCGTGTTTTATGTCTATGTTTTAATTTTTTCCACTTTTTATTTCTTTGTAGCTCAGTTTAATAAAATAAATTACATGACGTTTAAAGTATGACATTCATTACGTAATCACAGACACCTATGACCATCTACAATCTTTACCTGCAAAACAAGAAATATTATTTATATTTCCTGCGGATTTTTATAAACAGATTTAAACAGATTTAATGTAAGGCACATAACATTGCTTGCGAGCGACTACAAACATTAATTTTATTTATTTCAATATTAGTGTCATCTTCATATGATACGATTGAGCACAATTGATATTTTAAATAATTTAGCATATCGTTAACAAAAATAACATAAAGCGTTGGAAACAATATGGGTCCTTGCGGAACTCCAACATTAGTAGCTGCCAAGCTGAAAAGAAAATCTTTAATTTTTTACCTGCTGAAGGCCATTTGACAAAAATAGGAATTAAACCATTCATGAGCAATACCATTAACCCTATATTTTCCCAACTTTATTAATAGAAAAGAATGATTTCTGACTTACTTAGTTATAACAATGTATATATGTTTTGCGAAGAGCATACGCAGGTGTGTACACTCATGTGCGTACATGTACATTGTTACCTCCTTTCTCTTATTATTTATTTTTGAGAAAGAATTGAGGCAACATGTGCGGACGACTAGCTGGTTTAAGCCGGAGCAGAGAGCCGTGGGTCCAGAGCATTCGTAAGAGTGGAGAAACTTACCCTTTCTGACATGTACAGCATAAGCGACAGATTTCTGTTTATTTCGAGAAAAGGAGACAAAGAAAAATTGATGTTAAATTGGGCACCATCTATAGTAAAATAAGCAAAATAGTCTCTTTTTCTCGAATAACCAGTCTGCTATAGATCAGACTGAAATTGTTGGTAAGAGAAATAAAAAGATAGTTTAAAATGAATGACAAAATATATTACATAAAAAAATTAGACAAATCGGTTTGAGACAAATTGAAATGTGAAAATATATATATATATAAAAAACAAATTGATACCAGTATCCTAGGTGGTTTATGGGTCAGGTGGCTGGTTCTGGGACAGCAATCCAGGCCCACAATTGTCTCTTATTGCAAGAACTCTAAATTTTTCTTGGCAATTTACGTCTCTCAATGAATGGGGTGAAAATTGTAGGAAATTTAACCAAATATAAGCACATACAAAATTTATGCAAGTTATTTATGCAAAATTTAAGCAATGTTAGCTATGCAAATATAAGCTAGTTAGCTGTACAAAATATATTTGAATTAGCTGCACGAAACATTAAGCTAGCTATACAAAACTGCAGGAAATTAATTTAAGCTATACTAAAGTAAGCTGATTAGCAGTACAAAAGTAATTTTAGCTATGCAATAGTAATTATTAGCTATGCACGAGTTATTATTAGCTATGCACGAGTATTATTAGCTATGCACGAGTTATTATTAGCTATGCACGAGTAAGCTGATTTCTTAGACTATAAATTGCCAAAAAAATGAAAAGGAAAGAGAAAAATATTTTTACAACCATGTGGTACATATAGCATTTTAACTACTTATTAAATTAAGAAGAATTGACTTTGAATTTATTTTAAAAATAATTGAAATTATATCAAAGGCAAAATTTGAAGATTAATTAAAATATTTTAATGAGTATAATGAAATGAAATTACCTGTATGTTCAACACTTTGTAACTGGGATATAAAAATTGTAATATCAATTACTGAAGTCCACAGTTAAAAATTATAATGTTTGAATCAGTACAAAGGCTGCAAGCAAATGACTTCCTGGTGAGTTTTACTGATAAGGTAAACTTTTTTGTCCTGTTTACTGGAAAACAACGCCACCAAAAAAATGTGAGAAATCTAATTCCCTATTTAAATTGAAAGCTATCAAAATATAGAAATCGTACAAGTATGGCCATCTGTCAGTGGTTAATTTAAGCGCACCAACTTGCCTTGTAGATTCCCATACTCAACTAAAGTAGTGGCATATAATCGATAAAAGGAATCTATAATAATAGTTTATTTTCCATGCCAGCTGATTTGCCTTTGCAATTTCTATTTTATACATAACAACAAATATTAATAGATGTAAATAAGTAGTAAAACGTATTGATATTATTGATAAATCAGTAACATATTACATGTTATAGGATTTACTATATATAGAATGAGAGAAGGTAAGGAAAATAACCATATGTACTCCATAGTAAACAAAAATATAAAAATTGAAAAATAGATATCTGATGTAACTAAATTTTGTAGACAAATTGTTTCCTGGGATAATAATGCTGTATTACAACGGATATGAGATACATAATAGTGTTAATAGAAAAACAGGACTAAGTTCCTAAGATATAAAATTAAGTACATAAAACAGTGTGACATGGTTTAGCAGTTATACATGTAAAATTCTGTTAGTTGAAAACAGTTTCACCTGCAAAAACTGAATCCAAAAAATATACAGGTCGTGCTAACTATCCACAAAACACTAGTTTTTAAATAAAACTGTTAAATGGACATAGGCCATGTAACAACATACGTGTTTGTTTATTTGCATATTCTTGTGCATTTTATTTATTTTTATTTTACCGGCGGAGTTTAGCATTATTCCACCACTCAACCAGAACACATACACACACAGTCAATCACGCAATGGCCATTACCTACGACATTGCTATCTGCCGCAGCTGAGACTCGAACTCAAGAGTGGTACGCGACTAGCCATGTTGCCGCTTACACGACCTCTTCTATTCCACCGTTACAAACTCGGTAACGCATTAAAAACGCATCCATACTCTAGCCAGGATTGGAACTCGAGACTCTTGTATTTCATGCCTAGTAGGCATTGAACCAATGAACCGGCTTGACCCACTGATATCTGAAACGTTTACCTTAATTTTGCGCCCACCCATAAATCTGTATTATATTTATGAAAGTATTGGAAAATTGTAATTATTGTATCGTCAGAGACATGAACATATCTTAAAATAAAAACTAAACGTTGATATTATAAAAAATTTGGTTTTTCCTATTCACTGCCACAACCCAACCAATTTACTCGCGAAGTTAAAATATTGTTAGTTGAGAAGAATCCTTCAGTTATAATAAATTGAGTAATAATCTTTTGGCCGCCTCAGTTCCTACAGGAAATAAACTCCATTTAAATTTACGACCATATTTGAGTAATATATTGCAAATGCATTTTATGCCTTGAGGCTTAACCAAAATTTAAACCAATAATCGAAGCTTAAATTTAAATCTACGAGCCTGCAAACAATTTCGCTAAAATCTCGAAGGTAACTAATCAATAGTGAATTTCATCAATAATTCATTAAGGTATTATATGGTGTTACAACCACCCGTCCAAACACAGGTCTTTGAATATTAAACAAACTTCTTCCTTTTAGTGATTACTAGAGTGCAAGGATCTTTAATGCATTGTATGTGTGAATGGTTCAGAAATTTACGATTATCACTTATGTTTAAGGATTCATAACTAATTTGTATTTATGTTAACAGAAATTTTTGTTTTACACTTTGTAGCCTAAAAGATTGGTCGTACATTTGCACACTTAATTTATTTATTCACTGTTTTTCATTTTATATAATTATGCCCTGTCCTGTGCAAGTCATTCGCTTTTGTGTGAACAAAACTCGCTAGTGTGGCAGTGGTAACAACAATAATTTCTCCTGCTAAGACAGATATTTCAATCAATAATGAGAAAATGGAAACATATTTTTAGTAATCACAATTCTATTTTCATAAATTTTTACTTCAAACTACCTTTTAAGAACAAATGTTAAAGTATAATTAACAGTTGGAATATTATTCATCTTGTTTGGTTTCTTCCAGACTGATGAATACTAAAGCCTTATTTTCATTATACAGTGAGTAAACCCACACTTTCAAAACTTAATGAAATGATAATAATAATAAATATCATTATGATCAACGAAGTACTCATCTCACTAGTGTAGAGAGATATGCGAAAAATAATATCAACTGAATACACGTGAATAGGACCATTGATGTTTAATCACATTGGGCTGGACATTCGGGACAAATAGCAATAATAAAAACATAATTAATGGCTATGTTCCCCCTTTTATTTGATTTTATTAATCTCCAAAATGTCTGTGATTAATCGAATTACTTTTTATTACTCCCGTCCAGTAATTCTTAAGGTTTAATGTTTGCTGCTGACCTAGTTGATTTTGTTTACTTATATGGGCTCAAAAATGAGCTATTTTATGATATTTAAAAAAATATATTAATACAATATATTCACTGACAATAAAGTAACATTTGGGAGACATTTTTTAAAAAGTTCTTCATGGCTTTTTATTCTGCATGAACATGAAAAAAATTAATTTTATTGTAAAAAGCGTGGGGTGCTTGATATCAATTGTTATAAATATTTTATTAATGGCTATTGATAAAAGTATAATTATAGAAATATAGTAAAAGGCACCCCATGCTTTTTACAATAAAATGATTTTTTTTGTCAATCACTTCATTCTTATTTTAAACTTTAAATCATTTAATTATGTACTACTAGCGGATACTCAGCTGTTTCGAAAAGCAGGCGAATACCAGCTGGTTTCTATATGTATAGGTGTTCATGATGCTAATTCTAAAATTCACCCAATCCAATATATTGGTGAGAAATGAGGCGAGGGATAAATGGCAGGAGGGTGACTAAAAATGTCATGTCGCTAGCGTCAACCTCAGGGAACCTGGCACACCCTGTCGTATAAGAGCTTTATCCTTCTATCGGACCTCTGGGAGGGTTGGCCGTTTGTAATAAATTATATATTAATAACAGCGGCGCCCCCGGCAAAATCTCGACAATAGATTGGTCATTTTTAAATTTTTTATTTTACCCTGATGATCCTGGTGAGGATATTAGGACAAAGTTGTCAAATTATTGTATTGTCATCGGTCTTTGATAAATGTGCAAATTTTCAGTTTAATCTGACGTTTTGAAGTGGGTCAGAATCACGTTCAAAGATTCCGTTACAAAGAAACAAACATACAGGTGAAGCTAATAAAAGCGTGCTAAAAATACAGTGTCTTTAAAGTATTAACATTGGAAAACTGTTTACAGTTTGTTATTATAATACCCAGTAGTTTTGCTGCTAAGTTTGTTATTCTACTAATGTAGTCAACAAAGTCTAATTAGAGTCAAATAATGTACCCAAGTTTTTAATTGTTTGATCTCTTGAGAGTGCTGTGTTATTAAAAGTAACTATTGTACGATCAATAAGTGAATATGATTTACGGCTGTAGTATGCAATGTAAAAAAATATCAATAAACACTTGCTAATAAGAATTAGATTTAAAAAACATTTAAAGGATACATTTACATAAAGTTTGTTTTATTAACAGAGTCTCGTGTATACCAAAAATAACAAATAACAATGTGAACACATAGCGAAAACATCCTCAGTATGGGTAGCCGTCCCGATTCAAAATTTAAACATTTTGTTATGGCATTTATATTTATTAATAAGTTTGTTGATCTTTAACTTGCCAATTAGAAGCAGTATTTGAGGCGTATTTATTTCACAAAATATTATATAATCATTTGTAAGGCCATAAAGTAGAAGAATTTTTATCAGTTAGGTTCCTATAAAGAAAATGTAGTCTATTACTTACGATAGAATAAAAGCGTATTACCTATTTCTGAATTCATACAACTGTTCTAGTAATCTCAGGTAAAGTTTGTTATTTAAATTTAAAAATTAAATTAGTTTATTCACAAGTCGTTGTTATTGATAAAATTGTATAGGGAAAAGTAAAGTATAAAATCTAAATAGGTTAGAAACAAGTCAGCGCTGTCAAGTTTAGTTAGCACTAAAGCTCAACAAGTGTGTCAACGTAATTCACATTAGAGTCATTCGATTAAATAATAGGTAGCTGGATCAGATAGGGTAACTAGGTTCTGCCAATTGGAATAGAGATTTGGGTTTGCTTATATGAGACCTATATTAAAGGTAGACAAATTGAACTCACGCATGGTTCGGAGTAGAAACAATACCATAGCTCAAATTATACACCTTAAAATCACTATGGGAATAAACGGAAATGGAGAAAAAATAGCTTACCTGGCCTCATTTTGTGCATTTTTCGTCACTTGGTGGATTAATGAATATTTTTCGTACTTTGTCGCAGACTAATTTTGGGAAGAAGAACCACAAATCCGGAAATTGGGATAGGATGTTTGAAGAAAAAGATGTACCCATTTGTAAAAAAACTTTGCTAATAATAAATTGTGGAAATAAAACCATTTTAACTTTAGTGGCGTCGTCCATGTTGGAGGAGTTGCAGATCTGTGGTGTTAAAGCTACCGAGACCGAGGTAATAAAGGCTGAACGATTTGTGATGTGTGTGTATGAATAATAGATTAAAGCATATGTATAGCAGAATGAAGTTAAAACATGCCAGATTTCCCTCACACCTCCATAAAATATGCATCCTGCAAACACCATACTGCTCTTGTGGAGGAGACCTAAACCACATTCTTTTTGGCTGCCCATTGACAATCAATTAATGGAATTAGTACTAAAATTAATTGAGAAAGGATAAGCCTCTCCGATTTGTCTACCAAATACCCTTAGCTTTAATAACTGCGAGATTTACAATTCATTGTATAACTTTTTAATCAAAATAGGTTATAATATTTAATAATAGGTTATAAATACAAATTTTCCGAATATCTAAGTATCCTTTTGTTTATCCATATCTTGTTCTCCCATGTCATCCGTGGTCAACCTATGGGCGTGTAACATGCACCTATAACTGGCTGCCTTTTCTTTTTGTTATAAACTGTAGTACATATACGTGTGCGTTTATGATTTGGAAAACTTTAATGATAAATTCGTGGAAACGAGAGCTCGTAAGGCCAAAAATGGAGGGAAAAAAAAGTATATGTAACCTCGGGGGTTTCTTGAGTGTATAAGTATTTACTTTCTTTGTGACTGTAGTAATCTATGTGCGTTGTATGGAACTGATCTAGTCTGTACCTTTATTTGTAAAAAAATTTATTAGAATAATTGTCTACATGGTGGATATTAATAAATTGTATTTGGAATTTAGATTGGTTGTATAATTTTGTTAGTTTCTTATAAATATACGTTCTCTAATTGGGAAGAGCTACACTGTATGGGAATTTATTCTAAATTGCTTCACGTGTATATGCCACTACTTTGCATTTTGTAACATTCATTTCCAATCTGTTGAATGTAGACCACAATTCAGCTTTTTGAATCTGTTGTTGTAAAGCTATGCAATCGTCGATTATATAAATTTTGCTAAATATCTTGAGATCGTGAGCAAAAAGCAGTTTGTCACACTCTATCGTATGTCACGTATAAATATGATAAATGGAAGTGGTCACAGTTTGGATCCTTGAGGTACCCCTGATATAGCAAGTATTTTACCTAAAAACATAATATAAGTATTGCAATCGATTTCTCAAGTAATAAATAAAGAAAATTAGAAATAGTTACTAATACCGATGTGATTTAAGTTATCAATTAATAATTTATGATCCACACGATAAAGGTCATTGAGAAATTAGACCCACTACGTCAACTTGGCCTCTGTTATGCAGTGAATCTGGGATAATTTGATTTAAGCATGCTAAGTTGGATACTCAAGTATGTAATAAATTCACTTCTTAAAGAAATTGAAATCTTTCAAAATATGCCTTAGTCATAAAAAAGAATAGTTTTATTTAGCGAAAAAGGATACTTTTTATTAGTACTTATCTTTCATTACATTTACTAGGTATGGGTACTTTGCTCGAAAATTTACGTGAATGGATTCAGATCAATTTTATCTGTATCTTTGTTACTTCCTTTCCCTTATTATTTACTTTTGAGAAAGAATTGAGGCAACATATGTGGACGACTAGCTGGTTTAAGTCGGAGCAAAGAGCCGTGGATCCAGAGTATTCGTAAGAGTGGAGAAACTTATCCTTTCTGAAATGTACAGCATAAATGACAGATTTCTGTTTATTTCGAGAAAAGGAGACAAAGAAACATTGATGTTAAATTGGGCACCATCTATAGTGAAAATAAGTAGAATTATCTCTTTTTCTCGAATAACCAGTCTACTATAGATCAGACTGAAGTTGTTGGTAAGAGAAATAAAAAGAGTTTAAAATTAATGTTAAAATATATTACATGAATAATAGATAAATCGGTTTGTAAAGATTAATTGTAATTTAAAATATATATATATATATATATATAAAAAGTTTATATTAGGATCCTAGATTGACTGCTGTTGAGGTGACTGGTTCTGGAACAGCAATCCAGGCCCACAATTGTCTCTTGTTGCAAGAAAGGATTTTAAAGGTTTCCTTGGTAATTTACGTCTCTTAATGAAATGAAGTGAAAACTGTAGGAAAATTAACCAACTATGTGGTTTTTGAACAGTTAATGAAATTTTATCTATATGCAGAAAGATAATCTATGCATAAGCTGTGCAGAAATGTAGAAGCTATGCATGAACGTATACAGAAATGTATAAATATATATGTGTATAAACATATAAGTACATAAGTATATATATAGAAATATATAAATATATATATAAGGTGATTTCGTAAACTATAATTTGCCAAAAAATGAAAAAGAAAGAAAAAAAAAATTTAAAACCATCTACTACATATAGTATTTTAGCTACTTATTAAATTAAAAAGAATTGACCTTGAATTTAAATTTATTTTAAAAATCATTGAAATTACATCAAAGACAAAAATTGGAGATTAATTAAATTTTAAATTAGTAATAAATGAAATTTACCTGGATGTTAAACACTTGTTAACGAGGATATAAAAATGAAATATCAATTACTGAAGTCCACAGTTAAGTTTATATACGTTCGAATCAGTACAAAGGCTGCAAGCAAATGATTTTCTGCTGAGTTTTACTAATAAGGTAAACTTTTTTTGTCCTACTTACTGCAAAATAATGCTACTCGATAAACTTGAGAAATCTATTTCCCCTAATTAAATTGAAAGCTATAAAATATAGAAATAGTACAGGTATCGCCATCTGTCAATTGTTGCGTTAAGCGCGACAACTTGCAGGTCGCAAATTCTTCAATTTCGTTTACTCGCAACTAAAATAGTGGCATATAATCGATAAAAGGAATCTATAATAATAGTTTTTATTACTTCCATACCACAGCTGATTTAAATTGCAACAATTTGTAATTTCTATTTTATACATAACCAAAAATATGAACTGCCGTAATAAATAATAAAACGTATTGTGACTATTGTGAGAACTCAGTAAATATGTTACATCTTATAGGATATACTATATATAGTACTGAGAAAGGTAAGGGAAATAACCATATGTACTTACATAGTAAACAAAAATATAAAAATTGAAATATAGATATCTGATGTAAATAAATGATTCTTAGGCAATCGTTTCCTGGGATGCCGTATAGAACGAAAATACATAATAGTGTAAAAATACATAACTGAGTTCCTAAGATATAAAAATAAGTACATAAAACAATGTGAAATGATTTAGCAGTATTATAAGTAAATTCTGTTAGTTGAAAACAGTTTCACTTACAAAAACTGAATCAATATGTTACACAGATCGTGCTAAATATAAACAAAATACTAGTTTTTATATAAAACTGTTAAATGGACATAGGCCAAACTAGTCACTTTAGACCCCGCATTTATACAATTTTGTAATGTGTTCTTGGAGGGAAAACTAATGAGTATGGGCTGTTCTATTTAACAAAAATTGTAAGGGTGGCTCTGTGGGTGGGTATCCTAGGTCTATTTTTTGCAAAAATCGACATATTCAAAGCACAATGCTAAAAATAGCAGCTTTTTTATCCCCAAGGTGGAATGGTCAAAACGTAATGAAATGCTTTAAAACACTCGGGGAGCGGGGAAATGTTTTTACAGCCCACCGAAGAGAAAAACAACCGCATTAGATATTTAATTTGATATAAAACAAGGTTGTAGGCCAACAATATAAGTAAGAACAACAGTCATAACTCTATAATATTCGGGGAGGTGAAGAAATGTTTTTACAACCCAATTGCGGACTGAACAACCCTTTGAACCCCCTAAATAAATATATAGCTTCATCTCCTTCGTTTTGATTATTGCTTCTATTTTTATCTTTGTTGTATAAATGTCAATGTCAATGTACATCTTAATTATATCTCTTTCTCTGTTTCTATTATTAGCATTTTATTGCATCATTTTACTATTATTAGTATCACTCTATTATTTTTCAATACATTTTTTCTCTGCATCCTATAATTGGGCTTCTGTCTGTTAACTATG
This sequence comes from Leptura quadrifasciata, assembly GCA_963675555.1. Classification (NCBI taxonomy): domain Eukaryota; kingdom Metazoa; phylum Arthropoda; class Insecta; order Coleoptera; family Cerambycidae; genus Leptura; species Leptura quadrifasciata. The sequence goes on along the minus strand of OY776676.1, from coordinate 116,482,398 downwards.
TCACTCAAGTAAATAAATACATAATGAAAATATTCCACGCTGCAGAGTAAATCGTATATTATTTGTGTTCACATTTAAAAATTTGAATTTATATATCACATGAAGTCTAAATTTAGGTACAACAGAAGCCAACAAATCAATTGCCCTATCGGTTACTATCCTATTGTGTAAAACCGAGCGTGGGATGGTGGAGTGGTTAGTACAGTGAAATAAAAAGTTATCAGTTCGCCAACATTTTGCTTTTTAAACGCGTATTTTAACTTTAGATATATCTCATGCTGGCAACTAACCACTAGGGAGTTGATATTTGTGTGTTCGGTTGGTTTTGACAAAACATGATTTCGACTTCTCCACGTTTTAATTTAGTTGAAAAAATAAATAAGAGGATTTATATATGACGCTGTCTTTTCAAGTTAACAACTGCATCAAATAAAAGTAAATTACGTATTGCGATTTAAAAAAATATTTTTAATTTAAAAGTCACGAAGGAAGAGAGTAATTTCCTCAAATGAACATTCTTATGCTTGTAATGGTGGTCTATTTATTTTCTTTTAAGCCTTGGAATGTTATCTAATTTACCAGTTTTATATTGTTCTTGGTATATTAAATTAGCAAATTATACAAGAAAATGTGTACAGCGTAAGACTCATGTTAAAAAATTACACGACTGATAATGCACTAATAGGATATTATCCTATATGGAGTAAAAGTGACATTCTTTGTGTCGAGGATCTCTACTTGACGGACGAGCGAAGCGATGGTTTTTGTACTCAAAATATCACTTTACTCCACATACAAGATGCTATTTTTTCTTTAAACTTCCAATATGAACCAAATAAATGCTGTTATTCACTACTTCAAATAGTTTTAGTGCCCCTTGTGAACAAACATTGCTACATAATTTTGTATGATAAACATATATAGGAAACTTAAGTACAATTAGATAAAATATTTATTTATAACCTGTTATATAGTCTGTCCTGAAAGCGAGACAGATGTTGTTAACGTTAATATGTAATATTATAAGTAATAATAATTATCTACAAAAATAAATGTGTAGTAAAATACACACTACGATAGATGAAAATAACACTATTTCCTATAAAAAAAACTAAATTAATTGCCACACATTAAGGTGTAAAATGTGCGTTTCCGAAACGATTGAAAATAACGCTCTAAAACTTGCGGAAAGCGCAAACAAAATTCTGATTGCAATAAGCCCCCAGCAGACAGATTAATCCTAAAGAAAGAACTATGGTGCAGGGCTGGTGTGCATCATCAGCCGCAGACTAGTTTCGAGGTTGTTAGCTCTCATCAGTAAGGCATAGGCGAATGCACAACAACCCTACACTGTACCTCCAGTCTGTCAAATTATAATAATAATAAAAATAGACATTTATTTTCAACAGGTGTTAAACCCAATTACAGAAAAAGCAATATAATAAATAAACAATAACAGTTAAAAAAAACTAACACATAAAGCATTAATATATACAGTACTTAATAGTAAGTTAGCGTACTAATGCATCGGTAAAAAATACTTAATTACTCCATAGATGGTACATTAGATATAATTTGCATTTAATCAGTCACATTTCTATAGTATATATCAATGATGAATTTTAAGCTGTTAAAATTGATATCACATCGATCTGATATAGTATTAAAAATTCTGCACATATTGATAATTGGTGATTTATACATTACATTCGTTCGTGCAAAAGAACAATAGAATGCTTGAGAGTGACGTGACGTAGGTCTAGGAACTAAAAAGTTGACTCTGCTTAATAGTGCTGGACAATCAATGATATTATTTAATAAATTATAAAGATATGAGATAGCAATAACTTTTCTTCGATCAAACAGAGAAATCATATTAAAATTATCAAGTAAGATTTTATTGTCGATGCCTCTCGGGGGATAAAAGCCGTGACGCTTAAAAAAAATAAATTTCATACATTTTCTCTGAATCGATTCGATGGAGTGGATAGCATTATTATAAATTGGGAACCAAATTAGAGCTGCATATTCCAGTTTACTTTGAATAAATGAATAAAATAAAATTTTAATGCTTTCAATCTTAGAAAAGCAACTCCAGTTTCTCGAAAAAAATCCAAGTAGTTTAGACGCTGATTGAGTTACATAGTTGATGTGTTGTGAAAAACTTAATTGAGAGTCAAAAATAACTCCTAGATCCTTAAATTCCCTACAACGGTCAATAAGGTTGCCATTTATATTATAATTAAATTGAACAAAGTTTAATTTGCGAGTAAAAGTTAAATATTTGCATTTAGATACATTCAATTTCAATGAATTGTTGGTGCACCATGCAACTACTCTGTCGAGCTCATTTTGAAGAATCACGCAATCTTCCATCCTTGTTATTTCTACATAGATTTTGAGGTCATCCGCAAATAGAAGATGATCACATTTAATTTCTGATGATAAGTCGTTAATAAAGATCAGAAACAGCAGCGGGCCCAAATTAGACCCCTGCGGAACTCCCGATGTAGCAATATATCTCTGAGATAAGTGACCACCATAATAGACATATTGATTACGCAACGATAAGTATGATGTAAATAATTTAATTAAGCTATCAGACAAGCCAATAATCTGTAATTTATTTAACAATAAATTGTGATCAATTATATCAAAAGCTTTCTGAATATCTGTGTATATTACATCAACCTGGCCTTCATCGTCTAGGGAATTACAAATATACTGTGTAATGACAGCCAAATTTGTTACGGTTGATTTTTTCGTCATAAAACCATGTTCTGATGGGGATATTGAACTTTTAGTTTCATTGTAGATATTTTCATATATTATTTCGAGGACTTTAACAAAGTTACTTAAGATTGCTATGGATCTATAGTTACTAAGACAAAAAGGATCACCAGATTTCAAAATTGGGCAGATTTTTGTAACTTTCCAAATGTCTGGCAATCTGGATGTATCAAGAACAAGATTCAATAAAATATAAAGTGGTTTAGCAAATACCATGGCGCAATCTCGTACAAGAAAACTCGGGACATTATCTATACCGGAAGTCATTTTATTTTTTAATTTCTTTATCGCTTTTATAATGTCATCCTCTATGATGTGAATAATATTTATACAATTACCGTGATCTGATACGAGATTGCTTAACAGGGGATGGTTAGACTGAGTATATATACTGGAAAAAAAATTCGCGAAACCATTGACGATGTTTTGTGGCGTGTCAAAAATTGCATCGTTATATTTTAATATTCCTGGAATTCGAGATTTGTTTCTCTTATACTGTACAAATGACCAGAATTTAGATGGATCACCAGAAATTTCATTTTCAATGTTTGAGACATATTATTTGTATGCACTATCAATTTGACGTTTGATTGTACTTCTAAGTGTTTGAAACCTGCGTAGATAGTGATCATTATTGTATTTCTTATAATTTTTTAGTGCTACTTCCTTGATGCGAATATTGTTTTTTATTTCATAGTCAAACCAAGGTGGAAAAGTTCTGTTAGTTTTTCTAAATTTTGGTACGCATTCATCAAAAATTTAATGTAGAATTTCATAGAATTTGTCACAAGCATCATTGACGTTGCTGTGTACTTCTAGACATGACCAATCGACCCGAAGAAGTTTATCGTAGAGAAGTATGAAATCAGCTTTTTTAAAGTTATATATTTGATCAACATGCTGCATCGGAAAGTTGTTTATACATCTAGAATCTAATTTCGAATGAATTGATAATGATGGGTGGTGCCTGTCCTCACTAAGTAAAGGTACACTATCTCTAGGAACATTACATTCAAAGTTTGCTAAAATCAAATCAAGCAGTCTATGATTAACATTAGTTATACAGTTAAATTGCCTTAAATCTAAGTACTGTATAAAGTTATTAATTAATTTTACTCTAGAATCATTAGGATCAGAATTGAAACTAGGTATATTGAAGACTAGAGGCGTCCACAATTTGTCGAATGGCTCCATCTGGTGGCGATTTATTGCAATCTGAGTTGGCAACGTACTCGGACTAAGTTATATTTCCCACAATATAAGCTCAACGCGAAATGGATTAATTATTACAAAAATAAATATGTAGTAAAATGCATATAACTATACAGGGTGTTGCATCATGAGAGGGACATAGCTTAATAGGAGGTAGAGAACGTCAGTGGTAACCGGAACCTCCCATAGAAATGTCTCATTGGGCCTTCATTACGAAGTTACAGGGTGTTAAATAATTTTTGGCCAAACCTGTTTTTAATCATAACTTTGACAGGGAATGAAATAACGGATTCATATTTGGTACGGCTAATGTACTAACGAGCCCCAAGAGGTACATGTATAAAAAAAATATATCCAGGTCCGGACTCACTATAATTTATGTTTCTTCTTTGCATCAATAAAACATCACCCTGTATATATTTTTTTGAAATTTCGATACGATATTCGAAAAGAGCAAGAAAAAACAAACAAAATGGCCTATTTCATTTTTTTGTTACACCTTCGTGGTTATTTAAATACGTTGTTAAATGTGCAAGAAAATGGATTACAGAACCCTATTAAATGAGAGGCACGTGAAATAAATAGTTTTATAACTAAAATTTGCAAAAATTCTATTGAGCCTAGGTGGTCTGGGTGAATCCTAATTCCGGCACGTTTTAAAGGTCCATTTTGGTACAAAACTGTGGTCCTAATAAGTAATCGGGTATGAAATAACAAAATTTTTAATCAAATATATACAGGGTGATGTTTTATTGATGCAAAGAAGAAACAAATTATAGTGAGTCCGGACCTGGATATATATTTTTTTATACATGTACCTCTTGGGGCTCGTTAGTACATTAGCCGTACCAAATATGAATCCGTTATTTCATTCCCTGTCAAAGTTATGACAAAAAACAGGTTTGGCCAAAAATTATTTAACACCCTGTAACTTCGTAATGAAGGCCCAATGAGACATTTCTACGGGAGGTTCCGGTTACCACTGATGTTCTCTACCTTCTATTAAGCTATGTCCCTCTCATGATGCAACACCCTGTAGACCAAAAATTCCACTACTTCCTATAAAAGGAACTAAATTCATTGGCACACATCAAGGTGCACAATTTGCGTTTCCAAAAGATTGAAAATAATCTCCTATAACTTGGGACATACCACGTCTTCAATCGGAAAACACAAATAAAAATCTGATTGCAATAAGCTCCCAACTGAAAGATTATTCTTAAGAAAGGACTACAGCGCAAAGCTGTTCTGTATCACCAGTTGCAGGCTAGTTTCGAGGTTGTTAGCTCTCGTCAGTACGGCATAGGTGAATACACAACAACTCTACACTGTTCCTGTTACATGGCCTATGTTCATTTAATAGTTTTATATAAAAACTGGTATTTTGTTTATATTTAGAACGATCTGTGTAACATTTTGATTCAGTTTTTGTAAGTGAAACTATTTTCAACTAACAGAACTTACTTGTATAACTGCTAAATCATTTCACACTCTTTTATGTACAAATTTTTATATCTTAGGAACTCAGTCATGTTTTTTACACTATCATGTGTATCTCTGTTCTAGTTCTATTACAGCATCCCAGGAAACGATTGTCTATAAAACATTTATTTACATCAGATACCTATTTTTCAATTTTAAATTTTTGTTTACTATGTAAGTACATATGGTTATTTTCCTTACCTTTCTCATTACTATATATAGTATATCATATAAGATGTAATATAAATAATGGTTCGAGAAGGGGTGGAACACTTTTTAAAAACAATTTTCAAAAGTTCAGTACACGTATATGTCTTTATTCGGTTAACTACAAATACGACTGTTCTGCTTGAAGCACAAGTTAGATCTAAGTACAAGTTATATTTTATAATGATAATCTCACACATTTGTAATATGATGCTAGGAAATGACTGATATAAATGACATCATTATGTGGCAATATGAATATATAATGACTCCCCTCTAAGTAGAAAACAAAGGGTGAGTTTTACTTTTGTTTTCTGACATGATTTCATTTCTCTCAGTCATTGACGTTTCATTTCTATTATTTGTGGCGTTTTTGCGTCTATTTAATATTTGAATTATTTGTTTCCTATTTTTAAAGCAATACTTATATAGTAATAAAGCACAAAGAATAATTACAATAGTCAATACGACATAGAGTAAAACATTATTAGAGTCTGTTAGCGTAACACTCTCTAGATCCTGTATATGGGTTGATTTGGCGGACTTGTAAACATCTGTAAGTCTGTCCGTGTGTATTTCTTGTAGAACTAATGGTGAGTCACGTGACGAAAGTTGTACAGTTGTCCTTATGGGTAGGAGATCTATGGATTTTGTGTCCATGATGACGTCATTATTTCCAAAAGAATAATTACCTACTGTAATTTGGCAATTTTTTGGAATTTTCACGAGGTGAGGTCCGCTGATTTCTGCATATTCGTGATGCGGACATTGTTTAGTTATTTTTTCCTTTTTCGCTGGGACGACAATTACATTGGCATCGTCAACTGGTTCCATGAGCGTTTTGTGGATAGAATTTACCATAATTGTGTTACAGCTATGAAGCTGGTGTCCTCTTAGAAGTTGTGGGATACAGCTCGGAAGTTTGTTTGGAGTTTTCTCATAATAAATGCAGTAATTTTCCACGATGGTACATGCTTCTCGCAGGAAATAGTGGTCTTCATTGTCTATTATAATGTAGGGTTCTGGTGGAATTAGGATTTCACCATTGTTAGGAATAGGGAATAGTTTGTAATAGTCGAATAAATTTTCATCAACTATTGGTATATGAAAGTTAAATAATAGTTTGCTTTGAACATAAAGAACTTCTATTTTAATTATGTCTAGGTATGATTGTTTATACTCGAAATTTACGATACCATAGGGGTATATTGATTTGATTGAATCTAAAATACTTAATTCGATCAGGGATAGATTATTATTGTCTACGATATTTACCTTGGCAAATGATACGCTATTTTCTAAAGTGTCTAGGATTTCAATCATATTTTGACAATCAATAATCATTATATTTATCCAGTTTTGTAATTTCAAAAATAAAGTATTTTCGTTTATGTTATCTTGTAATATTTTAATTTGTGCATAAATTTGATTTTGATTATTTAATATCTTCAAATTTATATCAATTACGTTATTTGTTTCATTCATAAACTCTTTCGTGATGGTTAGCATGTTTTCCAAATCATGATGTATTTTTTGTTGATTATTGTCTAATATTTTTATTGCGTTATCGTATCTTTCCGCGTCATCAGAATCAAGAAGTCCAAAGGCCCATTTATAGGCTTTTCCTACTACATTTATTAGTCCACGTTTTTGTCTGTGTATTGGTTTTATATTTTTATATTTATTTAAAGCCTTTTTATGCAAATATTTTAGATGATTAAGTATTTCTAAAACAGAAAGGGATAATTCGTATTTTTCGTTACTATTTGGTATTGTTTGAATATTTATTTCTATTGCTTTTAATGGATCCTCGAAGATTTGTACATCTACATATTTCACGTATGTGTGTTTTTGTTTAATTAATTTGGCTTTACTAACTAGAAAAGGTAGTAAGGGATTAGTTATAGGGAGTAGAGTTATCTGTGCTCCTACTGCGTGTAGAAATAGTATTGTCCATATTGTCAGCAACATCTGCAACAACAGTCTTTAGTTTAGTTAGTTATTTTTCTAGGTGGTTTAATTATTATTTTGTGATAGGTCCCGTGCGATGTTTGTACTTTATTGTCCAAGTCCGTTTTTAATTCTACAGGTTGATAGCGTTTTGTATGTTTGGCAGAACTTGTGACTTGTTTTTTATAAATTTGTTCGCCTTCTTGCGGCGTATAATCTACATTTTCTTTTCGAATTTCTTTTTCAAATAAATGTCTTCTAGCTCTTTCGTTATTTTCGTTTACCAACTTGTTTATTAATTTATAGTGAATTGCTTGTTTGTTTAGGTAGTCATTTATTATGCAGTGGTCTGTCAGTTCATAGTTCGTTTTAATGCTCAGATTGTCTTTGGACAATTTGGAATGGCGTATATTTTGTTATGGAATGAATAGAATTATTGTATACTAATAAACTTTGATTCATTAACATTTCTGGGGTACTCTTGTAAGGACTTTCGTTTTTTAATATGCGATATTTTTCTATAATAGTAGAATGAAAACGTTCAATTGGGGAATTGCTATTAGGGTTGTTAGCTGTAATATAGTGTATATTTATACTATGCAATTTTGAAAATTCTTCTAATAATAAATTTTTGAATTCTGTACCTCTATCGCATGTTATTTTCATGGGTACGCCAAAGTGTGACATAAATTTAAGCAGGCCCTCGATCACGCCTTGGGCATTTTGATTTATTGCATATGCTTGTGCAAAACGGCTAAAGCTATCTATTATTGTTAAAGACTTTGTATTATCTATTGAAAAGATATCGATATAAATGTGATCAAAAGGTTTTTCTCCTATAGGTGTATTTTGTAAAACAATTTGATTAGGTTTTCTTTCATATTTACAAATTTGGCAATTTTCGCATGTGTTTATAAAGTTTCTAACGTCATTAAATAAATTTGGCCAATAATAGTTTTTTCGTATGTCTTTAAGGGTTTCTGTAATGCCTGAATGTCCGGTTTTATTTATATGATGCTTTTTTAGAGTTTCTTGAATATCTGTTTCTTTTGTTAATTCAGTGAGATAAGCTGCTGCCTGTACTAACTTAAAGCTTTTATTATTAAAGTATTTTTGTAAAATGGGTATTAGCAGTTTTTTGTATCTTTCGTCAATTAAAATACCGTACAACGCTTGTGGTTTAATTTGTTCTTTAAAAGTTTTAACTATCTCCTGCTCTAACAAATTTATATTTCTACTAGGGAAAACTATTGAAAGTCTAGTTTTAGTGTTGAAAGGCCTTTCGATTTTTACATTTGTCTTAAGAATATCGTCACTCATTGTAATAATTATTTGATTATGAAACGTGTTTACAGCACGGTCTGATATGGGGATCTCTAAGATAGGGTTTTCTAAAGCAGAGTGTAAAGTGTCATTGTTTGATGGTGGTTTTTCTGGTACAGGGGGTGCGATGATTACATCTGATATGATATTAATTTTACTAGTCGAAGGTTGGGGTTCGTTTATAGGATCAAAATGTTCAATAGGGTCTAGGGTCGAGTTTTAGTAGGTCGTCTAGTGTTGGGAAGTCTTTTTCGATACGGTTTTCTTCATCGTCGGGGTTACCTATAATGAATTCATTTTCTAAAGGGTGAATTTCTATGCGCGAGAGCGCGTCAGCGACCTTGTTGTCTTTCGCTTTTCTGTATTCGATTTCATAATCGTACTCGAGGAGTTTTAATCTCCAGCGCATGAGTCTAGAATTCGGCTCTTTTAAACTGTTAACCCACTGTAATGGTTTGTGGTCCGTTATAATTTTGAACTTTCTGCTGAAACGATAGGGCCGAAAGTATTTCGTAAAATTGATCACGCTAAGAAGCTCTTTTTCAATTGTGGAGTAGTTTCTCTCAGCGTCATTTAAAGTTCGACTTGCGTAAGCTACTGGTTTCTCCAAACCATTTATTTTTTGCGATAAAACCGCGCCTATTGCAAAATTGCTTGCATCCGTCGTTAGTATGAAGGGTTGCGTAAAATCGGGGTACTGTAGTAATGGCTCGTTACTAAGAAGTGTTTTGCAAAGTTCAAAAGCGTCAACAAAATTTTTATCATGCACTATTTTAACATTTTTCTTTAAACATGAAGTAAGTGGCTTCGTGATTTTAGCAAAGTCTTTTATAAATTTTCTGTAAAATCCTAACATGCCTAAAAATGATTTTATATCACGACTAGTTTTCGGAATGGGAAATTCTTGAATTGCCTTAATTTTCCTTGGATTTGGCTTTATGCCATCTGGGGTTATGATGTGTCCTAAAAATTCAACGTTTTGTCTAAGGAATTCCGATTTATCGAGTTGTATACGTAATTTGGCGTCGCGTAATTTTTTGAAAACTAATCTTAAGTTTGCAATATGCTCTTGAAGTGAAGTACTAAAAATTATAATATCGTCCATGTATACGAGGCAAACTTTATTTTGTAAGTCGCGTAGTACATGGTCCATGACTCTTTGAAACGTCGCGGGCGCGTTTTTTAGACCAAAAGGCATTCTCAAATATTCATAATGCCCGTTTTCGACATTAAATGCGGTTTTTTCGACTGAATTTTGATTCATTTCGATTTGGTGGAATCCACTGGCCAAATCGAGGGTAGAAAAATAATTGCATTTACCTAGTTTATCAAGGATATCCTCGATATTGGGTATAGGGTATCGGTCATTAATAGTTTTCTCATTAATTTTCCTATAATCTACGACAATGCGCCATTTCTTTTTGCCGCTCGCATCAGTTTTTTTCGGGACTACCCAAATTGGGCTTGACCATGGACTTTGACTATGTCTAATTATACCGTCATCTAACATTTTATTTATCTGTTTATTCACCTCCTCTCTATGACAGAAGGGAAATCTATACGTTTTCGTGTGTACAGGTATTTCGTCCGTTGTTTTTATCTCATGTTTAATTTTATTGGTGAATGTTAGCTGGGAATCATTGTTATGGAATAAATCGGAAAATTCTGAAATTACTTTTAAAATGGCTTGTCTCTCCTCGTCGTTCATATGGTCGGTTCTAATTTGACTTAGAGTATCGATTTTGTTATTTTTGTATATAGGAATGAATGTTTCAAAATTAAAGATTTCTCTCTGTCTGTCTGTAGTTTTGTAGCATGGAAAGGTTCAAAAAATGTATAACTTATAGTGTGATTACTCGTGTTTTGTATTTCAAAAATGGCTTTAAAATTATCAGCTAAGGCGACCGTTTCAGGGATCCATATTTCTTTATATTTAATATCTGGTATAATTATTTCTCCTTCCGCTATGTCTACCGGAAACCTTTGTTGTAAACTTGAAAAAGGTGGAATTTCGATAGTAAAGTGGTTTTGTGTACTTTCGTGCCTATAATTGAACGGTATTTTAATTTTATTTTTATTATGTAAAACTTGATTTTCAAGATCTATGTTAAAGTTTAATTTTCTAAGCTCTTTTAACCCTATTATACCGTCAAAATAGTCAGAAAATGGAAATAGTGTAAATTCAATATCCTTTTCTATTTGAAATTCAGGGAAAGCGGGAATTGTGATTTTACCTAAGACCTTTTTGTCGCCAAGAGGTGTTTTTAAAACTGAAGGACTTTTTATTATATATTCAGGATAAAAATGTTCGGCTACTATGGGTCTAATTATATTAATATTACAACCAGTATCAATTAAGAGTTTTAATTTGGGATTTTTAATTTCTATGAAAGGTAGTGCATTTGCATAAGCGTAGAATGCTATATCAGGGGCCGCGTTTCTGAAGCAACTGTAAAATTTTGCTGTTGTTCAGATTCGATGTCATCTGGGGTGTTTGACAAAAATTCTAAAAATTCGTCAGCGTAATAATCTGGGAATTCATTCGGTGGGTACTCATTGAAAAATTGTTGTTCCGCTGGGTCGGAAATTTCAAATGATTCTCTAGGTGAATCGTACTCAATATTAGTCAACTCTTCGGCAATATAATTTAGTTTTGGTGAGGGTTTGAACTATGGAAAATTACGTCTAATTTGGGATTGTGACAATGGTCTTGGAAAATTTTGATGGCTTAAATTTTGATGACTTTGCATTGATGGTATTCTACTTTATGTAGACATTGGTGTTGGATTATTTCTTGGAACAAAATTGTTATTTGGTTTAAACACATTCGCATTATTGAAATTATTAGGTTTACCAAATACTTGTTGATTTGTCGGAAATCTTTGAGGGGGTAAATTTCTAGGTTGAACATTAATTGGTTGGCTTGGAAATTGTGGTCTTTGGAAGTTTTGGTTAAAATTTTGAGTCCTAAATGTCGGATTCTGATTCCGGGAATGATTTTGATGTACTTGTGAATTTTGTGAACTTTGAGAATTTTGTAAATTTGGATAATTTTGAGATCTCCGTCTTTGCATACGATTATCGTATTCAATTTCGGATTCTTCATTAGCTACGATTTGTAAAGCACCTTCTAATGTTTCGGGAGTTCTACATTTGACCAACAGGCGAATTTCCTTATTTAGATTATTAACGAAAGTGGTTAATGCCATTTGTTCATAATTAACAATTTTAATTTGCTTAACCGCTGGTGTTTCACCGGCTTCATTTAATTTAGCAACAAGCAAACTACGTAATAGCTGTAATCTAGTTCCAAATTCTGTAAATGTTTCATTTCTATTTAAATAGGCTGCCATAAGGTCGTTTAATAAAGTTTTTTCGCTCCGTCTGTTTGAGAATGTCGAATTTAGAAAATTTTTAATTAAGGGCCATGTATTTAGCTCGTTTCTAGGACTAACTAATTCTGATGCATGCCCTCGTAATTTTGAAATTATAGTTCTGATTATTGCACGATTAATTGCATTGGCCGGTTCTGCTACATTTTGAAAACTCGTTACTAAGTCATCACAAGCGCCTATGAATGCTGGTAACATGTGTTTGTCACTATTAAAAAGGGGAATATTGTCAGAATAAATCCTATACATTCCAGTGTCCATGTTTTTTGTTGATAATTATAAACTACTTAACAAAAATGTTTATTATTATTGTTATTTAGGATGGGTAATGGAATCTGACCACTTACCGGCTATAATTACAAAGTGTAAAGATAGTCACAAATATTCTAATAATAAAATTATTTAGGATGGGTAATGGAATCTGACCACTTACCTACTATAATTACAAAGCGTAAATATAGTCACAAATATTTAAATAGTGAAATTATATATTAAAAAAATATGTAATTGAAAAATAAAAGTTCTTTCTATTCAACAATATACAACTGGATTATTATTATTTTTATTTATACTACTTGTAACAAGGATAGTTACGTTTTGTAAAATACTCTTGATCGAGATTTCGCAAAAAATGTTCAGAATGAACTGCTCTAAAACTAAAATACTCTTTAAAATCTATTTGTTATAGAAATTGGAGTGGACAAGAAAGGAAATAGACAAACTTACATCGATGTAAATCTGGCTAGGCTCCCTTGGAGATCACTTGCACTTTCAATCACCTCGAACTGTTCTTTTTCGAATAGCGATTTTTCTATAGAAATAGAAAGGTAAACTGCAGCAAATTACCCTCGCTATCCTACCGACTGCGCCAATAATGGTTCGAGAAAGGGTGGAACACTTTTTAAAAACAATTTTCAAAAGTTCAGTACACGTATATGTCTTTATTCGGTTAACTACAAATACGACTGCTCTGCTTGAAGCACAAGTTAGATCTAAGTACAAGTTATATTTTATAATGATAATCTCACACATTTGTAATATGATGCTAGGAAATGACTGATATAAATGACATCATTATGTGGCAATATGAATATATAATGTATATTTACTGGGTTCTCACAATACGTTTTACCATTTATTACGGCAGTTCATATTCTTGGTTATGTATAAAATAGAAATTACAAATTGTTAGTCAGCTATTGTATTATAGATTTCTTTTATCGATTCTGTAATTTGTTTGAGTACGGGAATCTACATCAGGCAGGTTGTTGCGCTTAACTCAACAATTGACAGATGGCCATACCTGTACCAATCTACGTTCTACGTTTTATAGCTTCCTATATATTAGTGGAAATAGATTTTTCAAGTAAGTGGGACAAATAAAGTTTACCTTATTAGTAAAACTCATCAGGAAATCATTTGCTTGCAGCTTTGGTACTGATTCCAACCTATATAATCTTAACTGTGGACTTCAGTAATTAATATTACAATCTTTATATCCGCGTTAACAAGTGTTAAACATCCAGGTAAATTTCATTTATTAGTAATTTAAAATTTAATTAATCTTCAATTTTTGTCTTTGATGTAATTTCAATTATTTTTAAAATGATTTAAATTCAGAGTCAATTCTTTTTAATTTAATATGTAGTTAAAATACTATATACCACATGGTTTTAAAATATTTTTTTCTTTGTTTTTCATTTATTGGCAATTTATAGTTTACGAAATCAGCTTATAAATTTATACACTTATATATTTATATATTTCTACATTTATATACTTATATATTTGTACATTTCTGTATACGTTTCTACATAGCATCTACATTTCTGCATAGCTTTTGCACAGCTTATGCATAGTTTATCTTTCTGCACATAGATAAAATTTCATTAACTTTTCAAAAACCACATAGTTGGTTAATTTTCCTACAATTTTCACTCAATTTCATTAAGAGACGTAAACTAAATTGCCAAGGAAACCTTTAGACTCCATTCTTGCAAGAGACAATTGTGGGCCTAGATTGCTGCTCCAGAACCAGTCACCTCAATAATACTCAATCCCGGAATCTAGGATCCTTTTATGTTTGTACCTTAACTAGTCAGTCAAGACTACCTTTCTAATATATATATCTATATATATATATATATATATATATATATATATATATATATATATATAATATATATATATATATCTATATATATATTTAAATTTCAATTAGTCTTTGTTAACCGATTTATCTATTCATGTAATATATTTTAACATTCATTTTAAATTATCTTTTTATAGATGTGCCTAATTTAACATCAATTTTTCCTTGTCTCCTTTTGTCAAAATAAACAGAAATCTGTCATTTATGCCATACATTTCAAAATGGGTAAGTTTCTCCACTCTTACGACTACTCCGGATTCACGGCTCTGCTCAGACTTGACTTAAACCAGCTAGTCGTGCGCATATGTTGCCTCAATTTTCCCAAAAATAAATAATTAGGGAAAGGAGGTAACATCCTCCAGTCTATCAACTTATAGACGAGAGGCATCTACAACTTATCTATTGGCTCGATCTGTTGGCGGCTTATTGCAATCTGAGTTGACAAGGTACTCGGATTTAGTTACATTTAACAAATTATAAGGCCAATGCGAAGTGGACTAATTATTACGAAAATAAATATGTAATGAAATTACATACTATGATAATTTCATTGCCACCCATCAAGGTTCACAATCCGCGCTTCCAAAACGATTGAAAATAATGCCCTAAAACCTGCGACATACTATGTTTTCAATCGGAAAATACAAACAAGAATCTGGTTGCAAGCACGTTGCCAAGTTAGATTGCATTAAGTCGCCATCAGATGGAGCCACTCGATAAGTTGTAGACGCGTTTCGTCTCTAATTTGATAGAGTGGGGAAACAGTATACACATATGCGGCTATCATCAACATCTTTCTATATTCGAAAATCGTTGATGCAACACGCGTAATTCACCATTACATTGATTGTCTTAACTTAAGAACAGTAACATTAGCAAAGAGCTATCGGACCAAAAAGAAAACGTTAAACATTATACATATAAACTGTACGTTCTTGTGATATTTAATTGTCATTGTTTTTTAATCACTAAATGAATGTTTGTCAGTAAATAGAATATTATTATTATAACTGGTTACATATGTCAATTTATTTCATCGATAAACCGATTGTTACCTAATTTACAACACATTAAAATGTAATTCGTTTGTACAGAACTTCTTAAATTAAATTGCAAACCATTTCCTTCAATATATTTAGGTACATTGTAAACACGTAACTGTAAATCAGTGCTTCATTCTTGCGCTTTAGACGAACTTAGTAAGATAAAGGTTCAGTTATCAGCAGCTAATGTTCCATAATGTACAAACTAGATATTTGTTGAAGCACCTACCATTACCTTATATCATTACTAACCTCCATGTACTTTTACAACAAGGAAACTCGTTTGCTTCGTTCCATGTAATGGATTATCCATTTCAAGTACAATATTCATGTTTCATATAGTTTTATTCAATATTTATTCCTTTCTTTCGTAAAATATATTCTTAATTCTATGAGGTTATTAAAATTTATATATTTAACAGTGAACTGCCTGACAGACGCCATAGCTGTAATTTCATGACAATTATCTACCTAAAATAAATTTTGTTATATTGATTTTGCAAAGAGAAATGCATAAAGAAATAATAGAGGAACAAGCTTTCTTATGAATAGATTTAGGATGAGCTCCAACTTCTATTATTTCTTGTCTAATTGAGACAAATACATTTATGTATAAAGTCAATTTAATATATCTCCAAAGAAGAACACAATTACTAAATTCATTTAATTGCGAAAAAAGTCATATGTATCTGGGTAAAAGCGCATATAAGAATAAGGCACATTGAGCATGTTGATAAATTGACTAAAAAACGCGTATTCTCAAGATGCACTCAACAATCCAAATTAATTTAATAGACATGTATTTTATACTTAAAATAAGCTTCAAAACCATTTTGAATTATCAGTGGAATGAAAAATGTTTTACTACTCCTGCCAGATAGACAGTGGCATATTAATATAAGCTTTGATAATAATAATAATAATAATAATCGTTTATTGTCCAACAGGCTCACGCCCAATTACAGGACACTTTGAAGTGTACAAAATATAGTACTACTAACTAATATAATAGCTAAAAGTATGAGTAGAAAAAAAAACAAATATAATAAGAAAAAACACAATAGAGACCACAAATGTAAAGAAGTATAGCGTATATATGACAAGTGTGAGTATAAAAACAGTTAACATAAAAATTATAATTACCTGCATCTAAATATTTGAGGAGCTAAAATATCTGTTTTAATTAATTGTAAGGATACATACATAATGGCATCTAAAAATATTAGTGTGTAGTTAAACCTGATTGTAACATATACTTTTTAGTTTGATTAAATTGCATTGGTTAATGTCGCATAAATGACTAATGCTGTTGAAATTAATGCACATTGTGTGTATTGGTGAATTAAAAAACACATTTGTCCTAGCTGTATCAATATGAAATGTGAGATTCTGCCTCGACTCTTGCCTTGGAACTAAAAAATTTAATGCAGCCAGAAGGTCAGAACAATCGATTTTATTGTGTAACAGTTTGTGAAGGAAAGATAGGGAGTTGTATTTGCGACGAGTTTCTAAGGATTGGAGGTTAAAACATTGGAGTAAATAATTATTATCTATTCCCCGCTCAGGATAATTATCTGTAGTCTTAAAATACAAAAATTTTAAAAAATCTTCTTTGCACGTTTTCTAAGGCATATTTGTGGCAATAATAGTAAGGATTCCAAATTAAAGCGCCATATTCCAGTTTAGATCTTACGTATGAGGCATATAGTGTTTTTAAAGCAGCGGTATTAGTAAACGATAAACAATTGCGTATAATAAATCCAAGCATTTTAACTGCTTCAGACGTTTTTGTATTTATATGCTGGATGAAAGTCATTTGTGAATCAAAAATCACCCCTAAGTCTTTTATTGTGTTTTCTCTGACTAAAGTGTTACCATCAATAGTATATTCATAAGTTATATTTAATTGTTTCCTAGAATATGTCATTACTTTACATTTCGAAACATTTAAATGCAGTTTATTGATATCACACCAAACCTTAATACTATTCAAGTCGTTCTGTATTCGTATACAGTCCTCGATGGTATGGATATTCGTGAAGATTTTTAAGTCGTCGGCAAAACACAATTTATTACAACTAATATTGTTAAATATATCGTTAATAAACAATAGAAAGAACAATGGACCAAGATTGGAGCCTTGGGGGACCCCGGAGGTAGCAATAATCATCTGAGAGTTAAAACCATTGTATGTAACAAACTGTTCACGTCTATAGAAATAGGATTGAAAGAACAAAACTAGTTGATTGCTGAAACCAATATTTAAAAGTTTGTCACACAATAAGTTATGGTCGACCTTATCGAAGGCTTTTGAAAAGTCCGTATATATCACATCCACCTGACTTTTATTATCGAGTTCTTTGCTCACAAAATGAGAGAATGTGGCGAGATTACTAACGGTAGATCTATTACTAACAAATCCATGTTGAAAGGGAGATAAAATGTAATTAGTTGAAAGGTAGATATGATTATATAAGACTATTTCAAAAACCTTTGCAAAGTTAGATAGGATGGATATTCCGCGGTAATTATTAATTTTTGTGACATCACCACTTTTAAATATAGGGCAGAGTTTAGCAAGCTTCCACTTACTGGGAAAAGTAGCTAATCGTAAAGACATGTTAAACAAATGACATAACGGCTCAGCTAAAATATAACCGCAATCTTTGACCATGAACGATGGAATTAAATCGGGACCAGAGGTTAATTTGTTTTTGAGTTTTTTGATCGCATCGTATATTTCGTCTACATTTATCATATCAATATGTACATTATTATTGTATAAGGAAGTTGTTTCATTTCTAAAATTTATATTTATTTGATTATCAGCTGGCGCAAATATATTGCTTAAAAATTCAGCGAATACGTTGACAATGTTTTGCTGGTTATCATACGCTTCATTCTCAAAAAACATTTTACCAGGAATTCTAGAATTACTTTTTTTTGACTGTATGTATGACCAAAAGTTTTGCGGATCTACAATTAGAGACGATTGAACGTCCGACAGATAGATATCGTATGCAGCTTTGATTTGATTCTTTATTACAGATCTTAAATGTTTAAATTGTTCCAAATAAAAATTATCCTTTGTTTCTTTATATTTTTTGTAATATTTGTACTTTCTTTTTATATTAGAAATTATCTCCAACGTATACTACTTGGGATATTTTTTGTTTATCTTTTTATAAAGAGGGACATGGGCGTCCAATATTTCATACAATTTGCTGTACAACGCGTCAAGTGCAATATTTACATCCGAGAAGTTATTTACAAAAGACCAATCGACATTAAAAAACGCATCATATAAAGTTGCGAAATTGGCCTTCCTAAAGTTATATGCTTTCTGTGTTAGGTTGGAATGAAAGTTATTAGGTTTTGACACTTTTTCAATTGAGATAAATAGTGCAGGATGGTATGCATCTTCTTTTACAAAAGGAGTATTATTGTGCATAGTCTCACATTTCAAATTCGAGAAAACTAGGTCGAGTATTCTACCATTGACATTGGTTATGTTATTAAACTGGCATAAGTTGAAAAAGCTGGAGAAATTATTTATACATATTGTTTTCTTACTGCTGTCATTGTTGCAATAATTTGGATTATTGAAATCCCCTGTGATTAAAATATTTTGATTATATAATAAATTCAACAACTCAAGAGTCTCAAAAAATTGCTCGTAGCATTGTAATGTGGTGGTAGGAGGTATATATATAACTACTATAAAAATCACTTTGCCATTCATTGTGCACTTACATCCTATAATGTCTAGAAAAGGAAAATTGGTCTCAAGATGAGATAGATCTAATTTTTCACTTTTTAAAACGTTTTCGCAAGCTAAAAGTACGCCCCCACCTGTAGTAAGATTTGTACGATCCAACTTACGGTCACATCTGTGCACGTTATAGATCGGAGGGAAAAGTTCGCTGTTGCCTACATCATCTTGCAGCCAGGTCTCACTCAGCGCAACAATATCAAATTCAGTTTCCGAAACTGTAGTGTAGAATTTTTGCATTTTGCTTCTTAGTCCTCTTACATTTTGGTAGCTAATTAATAAATCACTAGCACTGACGGACGATATTAGTTTAAATTTGATACTATTTTGGGAACTCCGTTATAATATTTAATTTTACAATCATGTTGTACGAAATTGAGATATGACGATATTCTCTGTTGTTACGTAAATTCTTAGCATTTCGTATAACGGAAAGTACTTGCTTGTCGTTGCTAAGTGTCACCTTAATGGGACGTATTTTTGTGCTCTGATATTTGCCTAAACGGGTAAATTCTATGCATTCCGCCTCATTATTTGGACATATGGTATTAATCATATTAATTACCGTATTCTTATCGCCTTCCTTCATTGATGCCTCAGCTCCTGATTGATCCTGTTCCTCAACTCCAAAGACAACGGTTACACTTGCGACTGTTTCGATCGTTTATCTCAGCTATGACTTCCTCAAAATTTATGTTGTTTTTAAATGAACCAACAAATTTGGAATTTTCTTTCTTTAGTGAGTGAATCTCATCCCTCAGGCCTATGATTAACGCTTTCAATTCTTTAAGATCATTGCCAATATTACGGCAGTCTTTACATGACCAATCGTAGCCTTTATTAGCATTGATAGCTCGCACTTCAGAAGATGTAATATCGACACATGTATTTTTAAATAATTTCTTACAGATTGAGCATTCCACCATTAGGTGTTGTTCAAAGGATTTATTACAACAAGAACATATATTAGTTGGCTTCATACTTGCTTCTTAGCAAAAATTCCGCGAGCTACGCCACTGGTTCCTAAGACTTCCTCCACGCAAATTAGGTTATAAGTGCAGATTAATCAAACTTAACATTAGCAAAACTTATTTAGATACCACAAATGCTTTAATTGGTAGACTATTAATCAACCAATTTGTTGTCCGTATTTTTTTTTATTAGTTCACTTTAACCAGACAATTTAATATAAATTATTAACAGAATTCTATTCTCTCTCACTCGCGAATTAAAAGTTAATAGCAATTTTCAAGTACTGAAGTGTTGAGGACTCTCATATGACTGAAATTTGGTAATGCATGTTATTAATCTAGTCATTTTTCGCAAAAATAACAAAAGTTATCTCTATGAAAGACCACACACTGTAAGAACTGGAGACATTAAAACAGTCAAGTGCAAAGTTTTTCAGGGTACTGTTCTCGGTCCATCATCCTTTATAATATATGTAAATAAATTATTTACATAACCTTCAGTGGTAAAGTAATCAGCTTTACTGATGGTGCTACTCTATTTTTGAAGATAATGATGGAAGACACAAAAAAATTATTACGCTAAATGAGAACTAATTTTAGAAAAGTCTTTTACTGCCGCCCACAAACGGCACTAAAAGCCCCCAGCAGACAGATTAGTCCTAAAGAAAGGACTACAGTGCAGGGCTGTTGTGTATCACCAGCAACATATCTGTAAAGTTTGTGCCAATGCCTGGGGCCATCCATCGAAGTTTTGATGTAGGTTTAGGGTTAATTTGTTAGTTTGTTTGGTGCGTGCACCATTTTGGCTCTTTTTTTTGTGTTTGTAATGGCTCTTTTAATTCAATGACTGTAGGTAGTGTGATTAGTATTTTTTTTTGTTTTATTTTTGTTGCTAAGTGTGGATATTTTTTGTTTTTTGTATTTTGTGTATTTTTTTATTTTTGTTTAATTTTGATTAATTTTTTTTGTTTTTATTTTTTATTGTTTTTTTTGTGTTTTTGTGTTTTTAATTTTTTCAGACAATATTATGTACAATGAGTCTTTTTTTACGGGGTGTAAATGTAGTTTAGGAAGGGATGTGTGGATTAGTAGATGAGACCAGAGATTGAGCGAAATTAGGAAGAAGTCTTTTTTAAATAAAATCACTTAATGTCGGAGTTCCTGTTCTATTAATCAGTAATTGTGCAGGGGCTGTTGATAGGAGTTTAGTAGCTATTATTAAAATTTTATTCTGTATAAATTGTAATGTAGTCTGATGTGTCCTAGAAATGGGAGGGTACCATACTGGGGCTACGTAGGTGAGAATCGGTATGTGATTTATAGATAAGGGTGGATGTATCTATGGGGACATTTTTCAATATCAGAGGAGCAACGCGCCCAACTTCTATTCCTTAGGTCATGTACATGTGTGTTAAATAATAGTTTTTTGTCAAGTTAGACCTCTAAATATTTAACTCGGTCTTTCCATATAAAAATTTCGTTTTTCATTTTTAGTGTAGTGTTTATATTCTGCATTTTCCTTAAAAAGCAGATAATTTGTGTTTTACTTGTGCTTACAAGGAGTCCCCAGTCTTCGTACAATTTGATGGTCGCGTCAGTCAGTCTTTGCATAATGTCCGTTATAGGTGTGCAGATCACCCCCGTTTTAACCAAGTGACCGGTTAGGTTGAGGTAACCACTTCTAACCTAGTTTTTCTTCAAATTGACATCGAAGAGTACTTACAGTAAAAAATTAGCCAAAGTTAGTTGATCGGGACATATAAATAACTGCAAAAAACTGTCATCTTCAACTCGCGATATCTCGACAAATAATGAATATTTTTGGATGAAATTTCAGCACGACGTTGTTCAAATTATTCTTTAAGATACGGAATTGGTCCGAACTCTTATTTATTTCACAGATGAAAATAGTAATTTAAAAAAAAAAAAATTGTCAAACCTAATTTTTTTTAAAACACAGAAGTTGTGTGACGAACTTTTAATACGATAATTTTTGACAAACTTATATTAAAGTACAATATTTAAAGAAGTTTTCTGTAAAGTTTCACGTATTCATATTGTATATATAAAAAGTTATCGCACTTTGAAGTAGCGTCTCCGCGCGCAGCAGACATGTTGTTTGTGCGCAGCATGTTTCATTGTGGTGATAGCCGTAGTAGTTCAGGCGTTCGCCGGTATGTTCGCACTAGTCGTTTGTTTTTTTCGCAATTGAACTAGTAGTATGATGGCAGAAATATTGAAGAGTCATTGTTACAATTCGTTAACATAAGCGAAGCCATGTTGCAAGATTTTATTTGCAAACGATTAGAAAATACTAATAAATCCGCAAGTTTTTATGATACATTAAAACGCTCGAAATTGAAAACTTTTACAGATATGATAAAAAAAGTACTGTAAAAAGAGCAAACAATAGCACAAGTAAAGAATATGTTTCTCCAGAACAAGTGTACCAAAGAGCTCTGATTCTATCCTAGCAAAGAGCTGATGTAAGCCTTGAAAAAGTTCTTAGTGTCCCAATGAACGAAATACCTTCTGCTCTATTTAAGGACGATGGTAATAGGCGATCATCGTCAAAATCTGATTTGTTACATGCGATCGAAAAAAATATTTTAACATCTGTAATTAGAGAACCTAGCTGGACAGAACCACACGCTATAATAATAGATATGATGGCAGATTTGCAGTGTTTAAATACGAAATATATGAAATGTTTCGAACATTTTGGACAATATTTTTTTAAGTATTTTCGAAAACTATTTGAAACTTTTTCTGAGATTCACGTCGTTTTCGATCGCTATGACGTTAGTATGAATCCTAAATCGCAAGAGAGGTCAAAAAGGTATAAACCAAATTCTAATACTTACGATATTAATGCGAGTCGACCTATACCAGATTGGGATAAAGTTATGTCTACAGATGCAAATAAAAATGCTTTGAACCTATTTTTATGCGACTACATCGAAAAAAATATTGAAATCCCTCAGACTTCTGATAAAATTAATAATAGAAAATTATATTTGGCTGGTGGATACAAAAATCATCTTGTAACTAAAGAAATCAATAATTCACTTACATGTGAGGTTACATATTTATTTTCGAATCATGCTGAAGCTGACTCTCGAATAATTTGTCATCTGATCTACATTTCTAAACAATACTTAGACACTGAGGATATGATAGTGATCGTTAAGTCTCTAGATACAGATGTGTTTATTCTTTTAATTGCACATTATTTTAAAATAAATACAAAAATTCAAGTATGGTTTCAAACTGGAAAAAATAGCATTAAAACGGATTTGCGGCGCTTTATACCAATACATATTATATGCCAAGAACTAGGAAGTAGTATTTGTTTAGCATTACCAATAATTCATGCATTAACCGGATGCGATACGACTTCCGCTTTCTACAGGATTGATAAGAAAAAAGCTCTCAACGTAGCATAAAAAATGAGCACAGAACAATTACTCCAAATGTCTCAAATTGAGAATAAATTAACACCTGAAATTGTTAATGCTTGGACAAAATTTGTGACTGGAATTTATGACTTCAAAAGTAAACAAAACAATATTAGAGTAATCTTAGCTCGAAAAAAAAATTCCTCAGTTGAAAAATTACCTCCATCGTACCCAGCTCTGTATCAACACATGAAATGTTGTTTTTGGCAAGTGCATGAATGGTGTGATGCCCTCATACCCATTTTTGAAGCACTCAATCCGACTGATTTTGGCTGGAAATTTGAAAATGAAGAACTTTTGCCAATATATTTTGAAGAACCAACAAGTTTGGAGCTGCTTCAAAAGTATATTTGTAATTGCAGATCAAAAAAAAAACATCTTGTGATAATGAATTTTGGTCGTGCTACGCTGCTGGTATAAAATGCTGTCTTATTTGTCACTGTACATCAAATTGCTCGTTGCAGCCCATAGATGTTGTTGATTCAAATTAAAAATATTAAAAGCAACCCAATATCTATTATGTATTTTTTAATGTATCAACAATTAATTTAGTATTACCTATTTCCACTTTACAATAACCTGCAAAAAGGGAATTTGTAAGAAAACATTGCATTGATATGATAGTAAACGCCTGAACTACGGCAATCACCACAATGAAACATGCCGCTCACAAACAACATGTCTGCTGCGCTACTTCAAAGTGCGATAACTTTTTATATATACAATATGAATATGTGAAATTTTACAGAAAACTTCTTTAAATATTGTACTTTAATATAAGTGTGTCAAAAATTATCATATTAAAAGTTCGTCACACAACTTTTGTGTTAAAAAAAAATTAGGTTTGACAAATTTTTTTTTTCAAATCACTATTTTCATCTGTAAAATAAATAAGGGTTCGGACCAATTTCATATGTTAAAGAATAACTTGAACAATGTCGTGCTGGAATTTCATCCAAATATATTCATTATTTGTCGAGATATCGCGAGTTGAAGATGAAATTTTACAATATTTGTGATATAAAAAAAATTATAGTTCTTTGCAGTTATTTATATGTTCCGATCAACTAACTTTGGCTAATTTTTAACTGTAAGTACTCTTCGATGTTAACTTTAAAAAAAACCAAGTTAGAAGTGGTTACCTCGACCAAATCGGTCACTCAGTTTCTAAAGCACTTATTGGGGGTGATCTGCACGCTTATTAGTAGTTGTGGGTTTTTAGATATCGTTAGTATGGCTGTATCGTGTGTAATAAGGGTTGTTCCATGGTCTGTCGGGGCGGTACGTCGTTTATGTAGAAGTTAAAAATTATTGGTCCGAGGGATGAACCCTGGGGATGCCTGCTAGGATTGGGATAAGGGGTGATCACGCCTGATTGACTACTACTCGGAAATTTTGGTTAGAAGTATATGACTGTATTATTTTAATATGTGTCGAGAATCCCGCTATATGGAATTTGTATAGTAGTCCTGGGTGGCAGACTTTCTCGAAATCTAAGGTGACAAACTCTGTTAGTAGGCCTGGATTAAAATTGATGGTAACAATTTCGCAGACCCGGAAGAGCTGCTGGAAGGAATACTATGGACAAGTGGGAGGAGAGGGAATCAGCCTTTCCTGGTCCGTTGTTGCCACACCAACTTGTGATTGGAGTGGGGGAATGAGAATAGGTTTTCTCTTGAAAATACGAGGGACAAAATGAGGATCGTTAGGTTGGGAAGCAATTAGTTTTTCTAATAAGTGATTTGTGTATTTGGGGGAGATTCGTGGTCTGAAGACCTCGGGGAGTAACTATCCGGATGTTTTAGCCTTTTATTGGATAAAGCTGACCCAGAGGAGTGGGTAGACACCCCTGACTGTCGGGAGTGGTTACTATATTGGTTCATGTTGGACTCCTACCCTCTTGATATGAAATCCGTAGCATTACGATCTATATACTGTAAACCACCAAAATTAGGACTAATTTCCATGTCAATCAATGGTCCGGTCCACTTACATCACTGGAACCAAGCTACGCCTCCTAACGATGTATATAAATAGAGGAGCTCAGGCCAACAGAGCTCACTTCGCTTCAGAAAAAGACCACGACAATATGGTTGAAACATCAAGTATTCAAAACTATCTACGCGGAAGAGAACCCGAAAACCTAACTATGGATCATCATCAGCTCTATGAAAGCCTTAGAACCAAAATTCCATCGTCATTGTCATCATCATCTTTATCACTATCATTAAGACGATGTATTTTTTCCTCAAATCTCTGTTAAAATTAAATTTACTTACACTAATGATACAGTTGTTTCAATTCCATAGATTCATATACAGGTGTGTTCGAATATGCTTCCTAAGGAAGAAGACACTTTGAAAGCAATACCCTAGACTAGGTTTTTATTACATATTTCAGTAATCTCTTTTTGCTATAGCAATGAATATTAAACAAAGTCAAATTTAAGCTGGTTTAAAATGGTCATATTTTGGCCAGATTTTAATTACTAATATAAGTAAATTTTCTTCTAAGTAAATCTTCAATAGTTTTCCAGATTTAAGACGTTTCTTTGTGTACTTAGATTGTTAAATTATGACTTTTTATTTTAAATCAAATCCAGCTTTTTAATAATAATGAATTGGGCCCCCAAAATGACACGAAAGCAGCTATATTAAACTAATTTTTATAAAAAAATAAATGGTTCTACAATGTTTTGATTTATCTCGCGGAAGGCGCCTCGTTCAAATTGAGGTGCTAGCGTCATATACGAAATTAAAAGTGATCAGTGCGCAAGTGTTTAGCATGTAGTTTTTATTCTGTTTTGTTAAGTTTGTTCTTTAAACATGTTCCTAATTTTAACACCTTTTATAATCCGTCTGCGACGGCAGGAGCCTAGGTTTAGTTGTTTTAATTGCAATCTGCCACCACATTAGCGCGGTGGTTGCACGGTCGGACCCGGTGTGGGTTCTGGGGATGCATTTTTTATATTAAAATAAGAAATAAAGTCTTATTGATTGACTAGTTTGATGGGGAGCGATACTTCTGCGGCAATCGATCTATACTATTCTACTTTAACCAAATTAAGCGTTTATTAAAAAGGAATTTCTTGCTATATTCGAATCTACGATTGTAACTTGTGCACAATAAATTTTAATTTAACACTAAAATTTTGGAATGGCGCCTTTTTAAAACTGACGGAAAGGGAGAGGTCTTTGTCAGAGAATGTAATAACATCTATCTCTGTTGGAATACATAGCCCGGAGAGTAGCTATTGGTTGCAGTCTGGTTACGTTCCTTATAGTAAAATAAGGATTTTATAGAGGAGTTTGCGGCTAAAAAAATATTATATATTAAGTAAGAAGTAAGTTTATTAAACCAAAACTAATACAAAATTCCTACATAGGTTTATCCTATCCTAAAGTCTACAATAATACAAATATAATGTAACAAAAGAACAATTAAATTCAAATTAGTTATACACTTTCTTTAAATATTTACAGATGATCAGACTCAAGCTGATATGAAAACACCTAATCACAGAATGCCTGTATTGTAAATTTTATGTTAACTTGATTACTGAGTTGATTAAGACTATTTAATTGTTGCGTTTACTAATTAAAAAGAATGGCCAAATAAGTCAACGATATTATTATTAATCTTCTAAAAATTTAAGTTAAAAACTTGTACAAATTTAAATTGTATATTATAAAGCTTTAATGGATACAGCGGTGACTTTTTAGATAACCATAGATTACCTGATTAAAGCAAACAGTTTTGCTGAGACTTACGCTAATAATTGAATCTTGATTTCTATATATAATTATTTTTGATCTGCTTGACAATAAATTACTAAAGATGTGTAGGTAGATACTAATATGTTAATTGTATGATTTTTAGTAGCAACAAAGTGTACCATGTTAGTGACTTTATGCAATGAAGCCCATAAATGGACCTCACAGTATATTCACTAATATCGGGCAAACATGTAAAATATAAATATTTTTATCATAAATATACTACGCAATAGTCAATAAAGCTATCAAGAATCGAATATTTAGTACTAATTACAATGCATTTAGTGCTAGAATTACAACAAGTTTGTGTTTTTTACTAATCAGCATAAGACGCAATCTGTATCATGTAATTTGACTTTTGTAATATGTAAATGCAGCTATATTAAATGACCTCAATAAATCGTAGAAAAGCGAGTCAACATATTGTTTCCGATCAATATGTGTATATAGATGTGCTCTGTGAAGTCATATACAGCACTTTTCTATGGATAATAAACAAACGACGACGTATATGGTCACCGCTTTTAAATTTTATTCCGCTAAAGCTGCATCATAACTAAAAGGGATGTTTGATATATTTCATGGTGACCTAAAATATCATAGGCCATTTGTTGACCGATTTAGTTCTAATTTTATGTACTTCTTGTGTTTCAGATTGTGATTAGAAAATTATTTAAACTTTTTTTTTTAGGAATTAAATACGAACACTATGATAAAAATAAATTGGCAAAAATTAGGAATGTATATTAGCGTTAATTGTTTTTAAGTAAACACTACTTTTAGGTGTATCAAATTACTTTGTTTAAAATTATCTACAAAGGTTTCGGCTTATTACGCATTTATCACTTTGTACTGATAAAGACCTAATTTTATTATTAATTTTGAAAAAAAATATTTTTGAGAAAAAATTATCTTTTTTGTTTTTGTAAGTACTTTTCATTTCCCCACTATAGTCTAGTATACTTTAACTTGGCGTGTGTATGTATGAGTTAATATTTCCGTACGATTTCATTTTCTCTTGTACACAAAGATCCAGAAATATTGTCCACGTAGGCAATGTTTTTGGACTACTGCTTTAACTTTGTGTATAATATGGGAGAAAATGAAATCGTACGGAAATATTAACTCATACATACACACGCCAAGTTAAAGTATACTAGACTCTATGATAAAGGATTCATTTTTGTAAAAAAAAATCCAGAGGCGTAGCTAGAAGGGTCCAAATAGTGTATTTCTTTTCTTTATTTGAAAAAAAAATATTTTTTGTTTGCATCGTACTTTTTATCATTCCACAATGCTGACTTTCTTCTACCAAAAAAACAATGAAAATAAGTAAGTAAGGAAGTAAGTAAAAAAGACAGTGGTGTAGATTTATAGTCGATATAAATGTCAAGTTTTATTTCAATACAATTTTTTTTTTACAACCCATGCTTAATACTACACCTACAAAACTATTCCAGTGTTATATGAGAAACTTAATATGTGTTGCCACATATGGCAACTTGGCATGCGAACACCATATGAATTTGTTGCCATCTGGGGCAATATGGGGTTGAAGGGGTTATACGTCTTAATTTAAAACCATATAAGCCCAAAATTTTACATACTATGGAAAATCAGAAGCAGTCGTTTCACTTACTTCGGTATTATTGTGAAATACCACTGACCTACGCTTAAAAAGAACGTTTTAGGAATTATTAATAACATCTGTGTGAGATTGTTTATGAAATATACCAATCAATATTGTGACTACTGTTATTTATTGAGATTGTTAACTTTTAATTATTTTGGGTAATCTACTTAACAAATTGATATTAGAGATTTATAGACAGTCTAAATCTATTCGTAATTTACTCACGTCAGAGATGCAATTTGATTTAACATGTACTTTTTCAATTTTCTTTTCAAATCGATTTAGTTATTCTGATATCATTATACTCCTTTTAATCTTTGACTTGTTTTCTTCATATTCATTAGTTATTTCTTCTCAACAAGAGGTTTGGGTTTAAAATGGCATTTTACTAATATATCATTGATTACATTTAAAGTGTTTAATTCATATTCACATATTAAATATGCGTGATGTATATTTAATATTCAAATGTATAACATACATGTAGTTGTATACAGTAACCTAATTCTCGGATAGTAATTCTTCATAGTAAATATGTCAGTTTTACTTTGCCTGAAGAACATTGCGTTCGCTTTGCTTATTGCCTACAATCTATTGATTAAACCTGAATCGCCGACATATTACTTTTGGCAGAATATTTTATATTGTACTCAGTTGGTAAATGTTTATTATGTATGTTACGTAAGCTTACTATTAATCTAAATGCCGTTACAGAATAGCTGGCCGTATGACTTAAGACATATGATTCAAGGCGTGGAGTTAACATGTAAAAAGTCATATTACACAAAATTTTATTATTTCTTACGGCAAGCCAATCAGAAACCAGTATTGATGATTGGTACGTCGTTTTTTAGGTTAAAATGTTTTATTTCAGTTTTTCTGCCGTTTAATAATGATCACTGTGATCAATGTTATAAATTATCGACGAAACAAAACAATAATCCAAAAAGTAACCTGCTTTCTTTATACAAAACACAAGCTTTTAGTCATCTCACATACGAAAACAATAATCATCTTTTCTGTGGTCATCCGTCAATTTAGTGAGAGTTCTGATTGGTCGAACTTCTTACGGCGAACATAAGAATTCAACGATACGGAAATTTTCAACATTCTACATAATCTCTTATGCCTTATGGAGAAGGTTGTCCTGACCAGACTCCACACTAAGCAGGAGGAACTTCACATCAACGATGATACCCAATTTGGCTTCAGGAGAGGCAGGAGCACATTTCAGCAAGTCGTTAGGATAGTTAACGATATCAAAGTGCAATACAACCCCAGGAAGAACACCACCATGGTGCTCCTCGATATTGAGAAGGCGTTCGACACCGTCTGGATCCCGGGACTACTCTACAAACTACACGACTACAACTTTCCGACTTACTTCATAAAACTCATTAACTCGTTCTTGACGGGAAGATCCCTGCAGGTTCGAGTGAATAACAAACTCTCAACGCGGCGGGACATTCGCGCGGGAGCCCCGCAAGGATCGTGCCTGTCGCCAAAGTTGTACAACCTGTACGTCTCCGACTTCCCAGAGTTCCCGAATACGAACCTGGCCAATACGCTGGCGACACGGTCATGTACGCGCATTCTCATAACGCCCAAGCAGCGAACATGCTGCTGAAGGCGCACATAGCCCGTGCCACGGCGTATTACGCCCAGTGGAAGATTCGGGTAAACGCTGAGAAGTCGGAGGCGATAGTCTTCACGCGCCGTTTCACTGAAAACAAAATTCTAACACCAATCTCGATCCGGGGAAACAAAATTCCAACCAAGAGGTGTGTGAAGTACTTGGGGGGTCAGACTGAACCAGCAACTGACGTTTAACACACATATAAATGAGACTGTACGGACGGTCTACTATCTGTCCAGGAGTCTGTATCCACTCATGGTCAGGGATAGCAGACTTAACAGACAAAATAAAAAATTGTTGCAAACGATGGTGGTTAGGCCATCCATCACATACGCGGCGCCGGTGTGGTGCAGCATACCGGTCACGACAATGAGAAAACTAAAAGTGTTGGAACACAAATTTATGAGCCTAATCTCTAATTCTGGAAGGTACACTTCCCTCAGAGACCTATACGCACTTTGCCACGACATAACCCCAATAGCGGACTACGTCCAGGATATCTCCCAGAAATTCTAATCTTTCAAACTGGGCGATAGTCCGATAACAAGAAACATAACACAGATTAGACAGCATAATGCCCCATTTCGAATTAAACACCCTACCGTACCAGACGTTACCGATCTTCCGGCAACCTATGTAGCCAAACTTCAACAACTATAACTTTGGCTTACCCTATCTGCCTTACTGATATTTCATACCTTTACATCTTTAAATCTTTCCTGTCCCCCTCTTTCTTTCTGTTTGTTTCTTTTTGTCTCGTTTGTTTCTCGTTGTATCTTTTTGAATTTTTGTCTCTAAATTCATTTTCCATCAAAATTTTAAAACAAAATCAAAGTTTTCCGAAACCAAAATTTTTTAAAACCAAAGTTTAGGGCAGCCTATGCGCAGCCCGGCATTTGCACGTCTCGCAGATGGTTCCTCGTTCACATTGAGGTACCAGCGTCAACAGCAACATTAGAAACAGTGAAGTGCGCGAGCTACTAATAAAAGTGTAAATTTAAGTTTTGCTGAATCTGTTTTTTTTTTAGATGTTTGTACATTTGATCACCTTTTTTAATCTGCATTCTGCAGGAGCCTAGGTATAAGTTTTAATTGCTTTAAAACCGAACCAGGCCTAGTCCACCCGGTCCTGCAATCCGCCACAGCGAATAACGCAGTGGTTGCACGGTCGGATCCGAGTTAGGCCTTGGGGAGGTAATTATTGTATAAGTTACTGTTAAATATAGAAGTTTTGAATTGAATTGAATTATGCCTTATGCGTATATTGTGTAAAGGAGCATTTGAATGTACATATGCGGTAGAATGGATGGGTGCTTTTGGGACGGGTAGTATACGCGAACGGAGAGCAGTAGAGTGTTGTGGATAATGTCGTTCAATTCGTCGAAATACGCCATTTGTTAATCACAATGGTTATCTGGACGAGAGAACATCGTGCGCTCGCAATCGAGGAGTATTTGAAATAGCGAGAGTCTATGATTGTTGTCCAACGGCGTTTCCATCGACATTTCAATATTTGTCACCATGGTCCGAATCCGAAACATGACACAATCGTCAGGTGGGCTCAAAATTTTAGAACGACTGCATCGACAATTAGTCCGAAACCTCGTGGTCATAGTCGAAGTGTAAGAACACCACCTACCATTGAAAGAGCGAGGCAAGCGGTCCTTCGCAGCCCAGAGCACTCTGCCCGAAAACAAGCCGCAGCGCCCAGAGTCAGTGATCGAACTCTGTGCAAAATTTTACGTAAAAACCTTGACTTTCAACTTTACAAGATTATGATCGTCCAAAAACCGAATGAAGGAGATTTTGCCAAACATTTGCAGTTTGTCCAAAGGATGGAAGCGATTTTTGATAACGAAAAGGAATCAACAATCATGATGGGCGATGACTCATTTTCACTTTTGTGGTTCTGTTAATAAACAGAACTGCAGATACTGGGCTGCAGAAATGTTTCGGAACCGGACCATGGCGACAAATATTGAAATATTGGTGGTAACACCGTTGCACAACAATCATAGACTCTCCCGAAATAATCCTCGACTGCGAAAGCACGCACGATGCTCTCTCGTCCAGATAACCATTGTGATTAACAAATGGCATATCTCTCCGAGTTGAACGACCTTATCCACAACTCGCTACTCCAAGCCGCTCGCGTATCCTATCCGTCCCAAAAGCACCCATCCATTCTGCCGCACTCTGTACAATGTTGGTTATTGTTTACGTTTTACGTCATACGGCTTAAGTCTTATGTCAAGCTATTCTGTAACGGCTTTAATTTTTAAACTGTTTTTGACAATGTTTCTTATTTGAGTATATTTTAAATTGAGATAGTACTACTGATACAGTATACCTTGAAACCGGTTGCTGTAATATAGAGTCTTATTAGAGAAAGACTTCACTGGGTTGGTGACGAATGTTCAAAAATTATGAAATACGACAGAGGATGGCCTAATTTCGTTATATATTTAATTTATGAGAAGAATTCTATAAAACATATTAATAAATGTGTTAAAATTTGGGCTATTTGATTGTGGTGAGAAAGCGTAAGTGATGTCAGAGCCGCAGTTCGAGAGGAACTAGATGACAATTACAGATATAACCTCGACAATGACAACAAATTATCGTCATCGTTCAATGTTAAATGGATGCTTAGCTAGTTCTGTTTATTATAGTGTTATTGTTAATATTGTTTCCAAATGACTAATGAAGGACTTGTAAAATCCACTACCCTGCGCGAAATAATTATTGATATTGACAAAAAATTACAGTAAGTAGATTTGTACATAATCGATAGTTACAAATACAAATAGAAACAATTTAGCATCAAAGTAGGTATACTATGGGTAGTGAATTAAACTTAATTTTGAGCATAAGAAATGGGTACTCATAAAAATGTAACATGTTACAACTAAAGAGTATATGGGCACATTGTTCTGTTTAGTGCAGAAAAGCAAATATAATAGTAATATTATATGACACATTTTAACATTAAAAATTTTAACGAACTAAAAAAATAGATCAGTAGCTATGAGTTTTATGGCAATTGGGACAAATATCAGATGACTTTTGGGTCACGCTCCATATTACCAGAAGTTTTTGTAATAAGCAGATGCAACAAACAAACGCAATGCAAGTGTAACTTATAGATTACAAAATGGATACAGCAAATTAAATCAGTGTGAAATAAATACAATATTTATATACAGGCTGTCCATTTTATCAGGGCACTCGAGAATATCTCACTTAATATCGGTCGTAGAAAAAAAAATATTTTTATGAAAATTATGCCGATTTATATAACCTACAAAATGGTTTAAATATATTTGAAATCCATGGCCTACTTTAAGAGTTATGGCGAAAAATATCGAAAATGTGGAAAACGTCTAGGCCAAGTATCTCCGTTATTTGAAGAGATACGAGAAAAATTCTAAGGCGAAAATTTTTTGTAAAACATAGTGCTTCAAGGAGGTTTTATCTAATTTTTTTCAAAACCGCTGTATTTTGAGATTTACTCTTCAGGCTATTAAAAAAATTATTTTGCAACGGGCGGGAAATGGCGCCACTAAATAGAGTATTTTCCTCCCTTTTCAACGATATATCACATGCCATATTTATTCTTTGTTACTACGTTAGTAATTATAAAAAGATTTTTTTTAAATCAATAAATTTTTTTTAACAAGCATTATACTTGCCGAGGAGAAGTATGATTAAATAAAACGATACAATAATTCAATAAGCTGATCAAATCTTTGCTATAACAAAACATTAACACAATTAAGAAGAATAAAGTAAATTCAGGTAACAAAAAGAAAATAATAATCAAGAAAGCAACATGGAGCAATTATGGATAGAGTATTCGCAGTTATGCCAATGCATAGAGGTCCTCCATAAAAGCGTAATTCCTTGCTCAGAAAGTTAAAATGTCTTTACAAATTAATTTAAGTATAGTATCCATTTGTTTGTATTTGTAATAGTTAGCTATGAACAAACTTGACAATTTAATTTTTTGACAGACCATCTCAGTTAATACTTAAACTCTCATTCAATCACACTCGTTTAAAGATTTAGAATTTTCAAAAGTGATTTTCACTCACATCGATCGTTATAATATGTTCGTTACTTATTGCCAATGCAATTTTAAGTTTGAATTAGCTCAAGTAGAATATAGAAACAGATTTCCACAAGCACTACAGCCGAATAAAACTCTGTTCAGAAAATTAGCTAAGAAACTGAAAAATAATGGTTCATTTTTAAAGAAGAAGACAAGGTTGAACAGTTTTATTGATAATGTAAATAAGGTAAACCGAAATTATTAATTATGTAAGAAATAAAAATACAGAAAATTTTGAAACATCATTAAGAGAAATTCAAATTGCTTGTCATATAAATAAAACAAGTGCTAGAAAAACTTTACAGAAAAATGGTTACCGGTGTTATAAAGCCAAAAAAGTTCACAATTTACAAGCGGGGGACAAACCAAGGAGGACGACTTTCTGTAGGTGGCTGTTGGAAGAGAAGCGTGCCGATCCATTAATATGTAGTAAAATACTTTGGTCCGACGAGGCAAATTTTTCCACTAATGGATTTTTTAGTCACAATATTCATTACAAATGGACTTCTGAAAATACACACTGGCATAGACTGACTGGATTTCAAAATCGTTTTTCAATAAATGTGTGGATAGGTATTTTAGGCACCAATTTAATAGTTCCTTATTTTTATGATGGTCACCTCAGTGGTTAAAGATACCTAAACTTTTTGAGAAATGAATTTAATGAATTCTTATATGACCTACCTTTAGAGAATCGACACAACTTTCAATATTTTCAACAAGATGGAGCTCCACCCCACAATTCCCAGATTTGTCTAGATTATTTAGACGAAATATTGCCTCAACATTGCCTAGGTACCAATGGATTTATTCTATGGCCCCCCTTGTTCTCCAGATATAACCCCAATTTACATTTTCTATGGGGGTATATTAAAAATAAAGTGTTTTTGGCGACACCGCAAAATGTAGAGGACCTAAAAGCTTGAATTCAACAGGCATGTATTACAGTTACCCCCGATATGTTGAGTAATGTTTTAAATGCAGTGCCTCGCCGCGCTCGATTGTGCATAAGAAATCGCGGTGGACACTTTGAACACTGATATATCTTAAAAATTATTTTGAGGATTAGATAAATATTAATGTTCTGTGTGCTATATTCTTTTTATTATTAATTGGTTTTTGTTACCAGAAATTGCTTTATTATTCTTAATTGTGTTAATGTTTTATTATAACAAAGATTTGAACAACTTATTGAATTATTTTATCGTTTTATTTAATCATACTTCTCCACGGCAAGTATAATGCTTGTTAAAAAAAAATTATTGGTTTAAAAAAAAGTTTTTATAATTACTAACGTAGTAACAATGAATAAATATGGCATGTGATATATCGTTGAAAAGGGAGGAAAATGCTCTATTTAATGGCGCCAATTCCCGCCCGTTTCAAAATATTTTTTTAACAGCCTAAAGAGTAAATCTCAAAATACAGCAGTTTTGAAATAAATTAGATAAAACCTCGTTGAAACACTCTGTTTTGCAAAAAATTTTCGCCTTAGAATTTTTCTCGTATCTCTTCAAATAACGGAGATATTTGGCCTAGACGTTTTCCGCATTTTCGATATTTTCCGCCATAACTCTTAAAGTAGGCCATGGATTTCAAATGTCTTTAACCCATTTTGTAGGTTATATAAGTCAATTTTCGTAAAAATATTTTTTTTGTACGGCCGATATTAAGTGATATATTCTAGGGGGCCCTGATAAAATAGACAGCCTGTATAATTAGGTCTCATTTATTTTAATTTTCACTGAACACACTATCACTGAACCTTCTTCGGTGATAATTTTTTAAGCGATTGTTTTATTGGTGATGATATGGTGTACTTTTCATAAAGTGCTATGTTATAATATACGCATTTCTTGTGTATTTGGGGTTGATCTTGTATTGCTACGAATCCTACGATATATTTTTCAGTAGAAGATATTAGAATTTAAATACCAACACTCCCAACGACACCCTTTTTAATTTGACTCCATAAATTAGTTAAATCAGTTTCTTGACTCACTGAGAATATTTCACTGGCGGTAAAAGTTGTAACAATAGATAATTCATTAAATTTTTGTTATTTTTCTTCTAAATGGGTAACTAATTAAAATTTTCTTTATTTTCATTTCGTGCATCAATCATTAGTTTATATTTTTGATAGATCTCCATGTTTTCAAGCCACAATAAAAAATCAGTACAATTATAATAGACGTAAATGTTCTACTTACATAGAAATGGTCTTCACAACAAAAAATATCTCGTCTTTATTATTGATATTTCTTGTTTGATGGGGTTGCACCGTTCATGTTTAAGCTCACCATTTATTGGGACACTTTCTCTGGCGAATTGGTCATATTATTTTTACAGTACGAAACAAAATACAACTTAAACTTATCCACTACTGAAGAATGCTGCTAAAATAGTGTGAATTATAGGTAAGGTTATATTTAATGTCAATTCCCATTGATAATTCTGTTGTTAATGTTAAAGAACACGATAAAACCCTCGATATACTTTTCGACATTGTAACCAAATCCAACTTAGGAAATATTTCACATGAAAAGCGTGCTTCACGTAAAAATATCGTGGAAGAGGTTTTTTAATTCTTAATCATATTTTCGCTCTACGGAGCGATTTTCATGCAAAAATTTCAATAACTTCTCAAGGAGCGTCATTTTAGAAAGTGTAGTAAATGTCGCTGCACAGGGACGTAATGTCGCCCCGACGACTAAAATTTAGAAAGTATAACAAAATTTGACTTGTTGTTAAGCACTGCAACTCATGCGCGGTATTAAATATGAGGATAAGTTAATCCAGCTTCTATTCAAAGTATGTCGTGAGTTTTAGCGAAAATAGCCCTTAGCGACATGGGACCCCCATCATTTCCTAGCAGTCGATTTTGACGGGAAAACGATGAGTTTTAACGGGATTTGCCCTAAACCGGTTCCTCAGTGATTCGGTGTCAGAAAAGTATCTTTACCATACCATGTACTCATATGTACATGGGACCGCCTTGTCTGAACGTATGAAATTGTAATTGCCCAAATATAATTCAAAGTCGTTGCGATTCAAGCATTTTAAAGCTCCGAGGAGCGTCCAAAATTGATATTGAAATAAAAATATGTGAATAGACAGGAAAGCAAAAGCCCACCAAATTTTATACATTGAATTTTTCTTGAATCTTTTTGTGTAATCGTTAGCTCACAAAACTGCATATTGGATGGTAGTTTGTACATTATAAATCGTTCCGTTCCTCACCGTGTGTTGTACACGGGCCAGACTATTGTTTGTCAAACATATTTCTTAAAAGTTGTTGTAAAACATACATTTTTTGAAGATATTTAATATATATTTTTGAACTTTACATTGTCTTTTAATTGTGTTTTTTTAACAAAATTCCCTTTCAGGTATAATTTTAAGAAAGTGTTATAGTACTTCCAGTGTTAGGTTTATAGTGTTACGACGTCCAATAGATACCATCAAAGCAGCAGTTAAGCAAAAACGAACAGTAAGCATAAATTTTCATATTATTCTCCGTCTGAAACAGTCGTTTCGAACCTTTATTTTGTGAATGTTAACATTCATTTTTGAAATATATAAAAAGTCCTTCAGACTCCAAAAGATGAATCGTTCACATTAGCAATGATATTATAGCTTTACATCATTTTTCTTATTGGTTTATTACTAACTTCTCTGCAGACTACGGTCATCAGTGATTTAAATGCACTTATTATATTAACTGATATTATAAAGTTATAAGGTTATATTTTCAAGTTTTATAGGTTTCTCGTATGTTTCTAACGATTTTTCAAGAAGAAAAGTTATTGTTTAACACAAGTTCTACTATTCTATTTGGAGATATTCGTTCTGCCTCGTTTTGCCTCGCATGCGTTTGTGCTCTGATGAATATGCACCTGTTAGGATGAGTATGCGTACCTACATGAGGCATTCATTTTGCCTCGTAGGCGATTGTGCTCCGATGAATACGCGGTTTAATATTTTGCCGCTAGTAGACATCCATTGCGACTAAGAAAGCAAAAGTTCTCAAATATTTTTCTCGTGAATACATGAACACATTAACAACGAGTCAGTTTTTAATTACATCCTGTATAACCTTCACCTCTTATTTCTTTACTTTTATTAGTAAAAAATTTCATGTTACATTCTTCTTTTTAATAAATATCCACCAGTTTCAACAGTTTTACATGTGGTTCGCGATTTTATTATTTCCGATTTATTTCCTTTCTGACATTCTCAGCTATTGTTTATCGTACAACTAATTCTGTCAGAGGCAGTCCTAAGTTCCTTTGTCAATATAATTACATCCGGGAAACATTTATACTTAATGGCATTTGCTACGAAATGAAAAATAAATTATTCTCTGTTAGACGCTTGCAAATATCCATAGTCGTCGTAAACGTTATTCTTTATGGTTTTCTTATATATTCTACTATTGGGTGACGGTTATAGAATTTCTCTTTCCGCGATTCTGCCCTTCGTATTTGGCTCATGTTTCAATATTACATTTTGCGTTGATTCGCACTAAGCTTCACGCAGTTCTTCTGAAACATGTTGTACATTAAGGCGAAATAATTTAGTTCTGTTCACATATACGTAATAAATTAATTATATGTTGAATGGTAATTAGGAATGTTATTTTTCTCTGGAGATATTAGATTTCTTAATATAAATTGCTTCAATGGAAACGTATTTTACTGAATTCATTAGCTTCGGTTCAATTATGTACTAAGTCATTTCTATTTTATTTTGGATTGTATAGTATGACACATCATGAAATATAACTCTTATACTTACTGGGTGAGGAATCTGGTAATTTCTTTTGTTGTCTTTCAAAAAAATCCAATGGAAATATTGTTAAGAAAGCTTTTAACAATTATAGTAGTACGTTTATAAATAAACCCGTTTCTTAACTTTCTGACCTCAATTAGCCCTGGTGGCAAAGTGACAAGCTTGTTCTGATATACCAATAAACTACTTGGAGTGCTCTTGACAGTA
Organism: Leptura quadrifasciata; assembly: GCA_963675555.1. Lineage (NCBI taxonomy): Eukaryota > Metazoa > Arthropoda > Insecta > Coleoptera > Cerambycidae > Leptura > Leptura quadrifasciata. The sequence goes on along the minus strand of OY776676.1, from coordinate 116,442,492 downwards.
GTTTGTAACTGAAAGAACCTCGGAGCAGGAGCATGATCGTCAGCGGTCAGATCAGGGGTCGGGTGTAAGTAAAGTAGTGAGGATAATTAGATTGGTTGGAGTACTCCCTCAAGTTGAACAGGTGTTCGCACAACAGACGGTCAGTTAATGGTCAAATGGTGGGGGGAGTAACGTAAGCAGAGATCGTCTGGTCAAGGTCAAAGAGCCAAGGTCAAGTGGTGGAGGTAATTAGCGTGGTGGGAGTATATTTAAAATTGATTTATTAATATGCTCATGCCGCCCGTCTGTCCGTCCGTATGCAGATATATAATTCTTAATTATGTTGTATTTACTACAAGATATAAACAATTCTTGTACTGTACTATTGCACAATTATAATATCTTACAATTTTTCTTTGCATTTTTTATCTTGTGATGATGTTAAAAATAAAAGAAATATTAAAAAATAATGCATTTATATTATTGCCTATTCCTGATTACATAACTAGAAGATACACCTAAAGAATTTTATTCCAATTTACATTTGCGATATAAACTACCTGCCGGGTTATTTTACCTCCATCGGTATGTACCTTATTTTCAGATTTATCTACCTAGTGGATACTTTATGCTGATTTTTATACCTCTGACGAAGAGAGGTTGAATCAATCATAGGTAGCAGAGTGATGGAAGGTCTGCCTAGTGGCTACCGGTAAAGCGGCGCCATCCCTGGGCCAACTGACGAGACGGACTAGAAAGATCTCAAGTCAATGACTGGAAAGAACAAGAACGTTCGCCACGGATATATAAGGACTGGATCCCGAGCACGGAACATAGTTTTATATTAGACGAACAAGTGAACAGATGGAATAAGAACAGTAATAAGTTGTGAATTATATCAGTGTTTATAGTTGTACTTATTGAGTTATAATAACGATTAATTATTGTAATTAAGTATTAAATAAAGTAGTGGTTAGTGAAAATTTAGGGTACAGGGTGTTTACCGAAAATTGTAAACATGTAACGATATTTACTGGACAGTCAAAAAACGCAACAGAAACTTTACGAGCTAATTATTAATGCCTGTGAACCATTCGGCATGGTCTCATCAAAGAAGCCGACGTACATTAAAAATTTATAAAAACTAGTGATTCAATTTGTACGCGAGATAGTACAGAGGTATTTTAATGAGATCGTTTTTATTGTGTTTCTGACTGCACAGTAAATATATACCCGACTATGCCAGTCGGGTTATTTTATCTGCATATAGGTACTTTTTGTCTTATCTATAGATTTATCTACTGAGATTTTTATCACTGAATATATGGTGTTAGCTTATTTCTTACATTATGAAAAGGGGCATTTATATAATTTATCTGGATTGTTTTACGGCAACAACTTATTTAGTGTTATTTTTAGTGAAATATTTATGGAGCGATTATCTTCAAGTGTGTTGAAAAATTTTAATTACATTTCAATACCCTTTTTTATTAATTTGTGTTACCTTTAGATTGATGATTGCAGATTATGTACTTCAAGGGTATCTTATGGTTTGATTTATATCATAAGAAATTTTGACAGATGGTAGTCTATACATTGAGACAATTAATTTGATACCCAACATCGCATATTTTGGAAGATCGGAAGTTGTTATTTTATTGTCTATTCTGGCTTTTGATTTGGTCAACAAAGTTTTACAGTTTAATTGAAATATCTTACTTCAAGTGTAATTTTTTAATCTTAGAAGAAAAATTTTGATAAACTGTTATTCTGTACATCGAGACGGCTAATTTGATACCAAACACCGTATATTTTGGAAGACTGGAAGTGACAACCGGAAGTTGGAAGTGTTTTACATTTTAAATTGAAATATCTTATTTTAAATCCAATTTCTTTAACCTTAGAACGAAAGACTTGATACTCAACATTATGATCGTCGCCCTGGGCGACGGATGGACATACGGACGGGCGGATAGTCGGACATATTGACAAACAGGTGGACGGACCTTAAATTTACCACCACCAGAATTACCTCCCACCACTCTAACCTCATCATAATATAAAAATACAAAGATAATATAATTGTGCAATAAGACAATACAATAGTTGTTTATATCTAATAGTAAATACAACATAATAAAGAATTATTTAACTGACTGTATACAGACGGATAGACGAATAGGCAGACATCTGGATAGACGAGTGGGCAGAAGGAGGGGCAAAGGAGCAGGTGGGCGGAATGCATAAGCACATTAATAAAGCCGGCTTAAATTAACCCCACTACGCAAATTACCTCCCACCGCTTGACCTTAAATTTTTTACCTTTGACCCCATGACCTCTGCTTACATCACTCCACCCACTTGGCCGTTAACGGAACGCCCACTGTGCAAACACTCGTTGCTTTTGATCTGGATCTCCCCCACCACTCTAATTACCCCCTCCACCCCTTATCTGATCACTGATGATCATGCTCCTGCTCCGAGGTTCTCTCATTTCCACACTACTCTTGAAAACCTATATTATCTAGATTACAGATCTATTGAATCCATTCTGTAAAACTTCTGAATATCTGAGTAATTCAAGATGGCATCCAACGTTGATGCTAGAAAACTTGCAACTATATCGTGATGAAGTATTAACCTATGGTATATCATTTAATATACTCTCTTAGTCGAGCAGTGAGGACTGACGGGATTTAAATTACTTTTTGCAAAAAACTAACCAGAAAGATATAACTATGTAGTAGTTGATGTTAAAGCTTTCCTGCAGATAAAAAATCCAACAAAAACTTTACGAGCTCATTATTAACGCCGGCGAACCAATCGGTATGGTGTCATCAAATAAGCCGACGTACGGTTAAAACGTATAAGGTAAGTGATTCAATTTGTCGGCGGAATATTACAGAGGTTAACGGTATTTTAAAGTGGTCATACAGATTTTGTTGCATTTTTTATTTGCAAGGAAACTTTGAACGATGCTATTCTGAACGATACCATACCTGCTTATGCACTTCGATCTACGTTTAAAGATGATTAATGTATTATATAGGCTTTCAAGACTCTGTTTTGATAAACAATGAGTCTATGCCAGTCAGTCAGAGCAAGTAACTCATCCTCAATAATAATTGCTACCGACGACTTTGCTTCACCGAGTCGTGCATTAGCCTGTGGAGGAACTATATATAATTTAATGAGAAACTTTTTTAACAAAATCGTTTAGCAATTAAATGATGACAATGCAAATTTAATATTTTTTGACAAATACAATAATTTAATTATCAAGATAGCAACAAGAGCTAGTTGTAAAATGTCTCAAGGACTTCCATTCTTATTACGATCTGATCATTTATATTTATCCTAATTCACGGTTTTCCAGGTAGGTTCTGGGGTTCTGAATAAGGTCTCAAAAGTCTCCGAAGTGGAAGTGTAAGGATAAAATTTAACAACACTGTAAAGTGCTAAAATCTTGCTCTGAAACGAATTTTTCGAGATTTTTACGCGGTTTCCCCGGCAGGTATAATCCACCATTGTCACACTTATTAAAACGTTATCAAATTAATAATCTTCTACTTGTCCGTTTTCTCCTTATATAAATTCATCGATTCATTGTTCGAGAAAATCCGAGCCAATCTGAGAACTTTGTTGCTGCTTCAGTAACGGCTTCTATTTCTGACGAGCCTTCAATTGGTTCAGTATTCAAGCAAGATTGTCCATGGCAGTTGCCGCAAACTGGTGAACAATTAAGTCCCAACCTTAGACAGCTACACAATGGTCCACAGCCTTTCGTACAGCTGCAGAAAATCATCTTCAAAAGGCAATCAGATGCAGGAAGTTGGGATGTTGTTTTTGACCACAACATCCACCCCCACTGTTTAGGATTCAATACAATACCCAATCATTTCTGTACTTGAAAATAAACACGAAATAGATGCTGTTGAGCTGCGTCATGAGTGAATCGTAATGAATTCAATTTAGCTGGTTTGCTTTTGCTTACAGCTTTAATAAAGCAAGCATACCGATAGTTATCGATGGAAAGTTCTTTAACTGGAGCGTTATAGATTGCGAGGAAAAATTTTATCCCATTCGAAGTAACTATGTCAGGAGAAGTATCAGTCCTACTGAAAACTTCAACTACAAGTTTCAAGTCCTGCCGTTTTTTCATCACTTTCAAAGCTGCCTTTATTGAACAGGGCAGATGTAGTGTCACACCCAGAGAATGTTTAAAGAAATAATATGTGATCTCGAATATCTTTATGGTGATCAAAGCTTCGTGAAGAATAAATTTTTCGTTCGACCTTTCCTCTGCCTGGTTTGAGGAGCAAAATTTCTTTATCAATAGCAGTTAAAATTATACGGAAATCCACATCTTCCCCAACCACAACTGTAGTATTTTTGCATGATTTCTCAAGCGCTATTTCGACTATCAAAATGTCAGCATGATCTTCAGCATGTCTAACAATATAATTATTTGCCTGAAACTTTTCTGTTAATATCGAAATCAATCTGCTTTCATTTTTATTATTGGAAAGGAACTTCTCTTGGCTCACAGTTGCAACCATCTGCTCATCAAAGTAAATATCAATAGATGAAGCTTTTGAGGACCGGCGAAGCTGCTCCATAGCCTTCACACTGTTGCTAACATATTCATAACCATCAAAAACAATAATGAAGTTCGGGCCAAAGTGATTTTGCACATAAATAACATATGCTTGGCAAATAGCACCGTAGGTTTCATGTTGATGCCATATAACTCGGTGCAAGAGAAATCCACCATCAACGACATAAGTGGCATTTTGGAAATCTGGTTCAGATTCAGATGGCCGGGAATTATCATAGAAAGCTAACTTGTTAGTCTTGCGCATACCACCTTCGTCAAAGAGTGACACCGGATACGGAGCCAATTCATGCTCCAAGTAGGTGCAAAGCTCTTCATTTGTTCTCTTCATGACAGTAATACTTTGAAACAACAATAACGAATCAATGGGCAGTGTGGTATCATGGACTGTAACATTGCTATTGACAGTTAATAATGGAAGCACTCTATCTGTACGTGAGAATTTAATATCATAGGAATTGTTGCCAATTCTTTTCTCCAGTGCAGCAGTTTCAATTCTATGAGCTTCATGACGTGTTATTTTTCCATCACCAGTAACCCCTGTCGCAATCGACATAATTTTTGCCACAACTGGGAACGTATTATGACACTTTTACTCGAATTTTTCAAGACAACTATTGCGTATACGAAAAAAGACCCTCTCTATCTTTCTTATAGAGAATTTCCATAGTTTTCTTTTTGGCCTGATGTATTTCTGTCGTAGGCAATAAAAACCGAGATATGTCGAAAAGTTCGTGTCAGAGCACGATTTTAGAATTTTATAGCGTTGCCAAATTTTATCCATACACTCCCACTTCGGGGACTTTTGAGACCTTAGTCAGAACATTACAACCTACCTGGAAAACCATCATTTGCTTTTGTATGAATTGGTCTGAAAATTCGACTCATTTTTCACCAAATGCCGTGAATTATCCTATATGTCGTGTTCTTTGTCCGTTTTGACAGGAATATTACTCTACGGTCGTCTGTAATCTAGCTGAGATTAGGGATATGAACAAATTATCGAATTTTATACATATTTGAGAATTAAAATTTTTCAATTCTCAACTATAACTTATAACGATAATATTGCCTGAATATTCTTCTAGTACCACTTCGATTCGTTGATGTTGAATTTAAATATAATACAACTTCAAATGTGCTTTTAGAGGGCGTAATATTAAAACATAATATTTTTAGTCGCTTAACTCCTCTATAAAATCCTCATTTTCTTATAAGGAACGTAACCAGACTGCAACCAACAGCTACTCTCCGGGCTATGTGCCCCGCCGAGCGTTGAATTACAAATTACAAGTCTGGCGCGTTAAGTGTAATAATTGCATATTACCATCAAAACGCTAATGCTTCGATTGCAACAAACACCAGCCGAAAGACTGATCCTACTTAAAGGAGCTCTTTTGCCAGCCGTCACACACTACTTGCAGACTGCAGTTTCGAGCTGTTGGTTCTCGTTAGTGCAAGGTAGGCATGTGACGACCGGCACGAGGATCCTCTGACTATTTGGTACATCCCGGTATTTTTACAATAGTGACATGTAAAATAGTCAGCAGGCGCTATCTAGCGGTCTAGTGTCTGTTGAAATCGAAAAATAAATAGCCTGACTAGGCTTAGCATAGTTCAAATGTGCTTTTAGAGGGCGGAATATTAAAACATAATATTTTTAGTCGCAAACTCCTCTATAAAATCCTTATTTTTCTCTAAGGAACGTAACCAGACTGCAACCAACAGCTACTCTCCGGGCTATGTGCCCCGCCAAGCGCTGAATTACAAGTTACAAGTCTGGCGAGTTAAGTGTAATAATTGCATATTACCATCAAAACGCTAATGCTTCGATTGCAACAAACACCAGCCGAAAGACTGATCCTACTTAAAGGAGCCTACCTTGCACAGACGAGAGCCAACAGCTCGAAACTGCAGTCTGCAAGTGGTATGTAACGGCTGGCAAAAGAGCTTCCACAGAAAACATAATTGAATTAATTCCTGGAAGTAATTTCAGTTACTCCGCAAGATCAAAGTTGGTAAAAATTTAACTCTTGAGTTTAAGATTATCTGGAGTTTACGTTAAGTGATGAGTTGCTGCTTAAACAATAATTACGTTTTAGGTAAGAATTATTAACCATATCCACCTATATTTGAAATCCATATTGTTGTTTCGTTTTGATTAAGTTTTAAATACTAGTCGCCTGCGTTTACTTAATCAGCATACAATGTAATATTTCCAATGTAAATACAAATAGCGTTTATTGAGTAATAATGTTACAATGTTATTCGTCGCTAAACCGATCTTCCATGTTGTCTTAATACACATTAAACTTATATCATAATAGTAATTATAAATCACAGATATACATACATACAAGTATTAAACCATTACATAAGAATTACATTTGTATTATCAACTAGGATAAATAAGTGTCTCTAACGAAAATACTTTCTCAGTTTGGACAGCAATTATTTTATTGGCAAGTTAAAAATAGGAAGACTAATTCTAGTACTTAAAAAAGGGGTTGGTGAGTTATCGTCCATGTCACGTATTGCTTTTTACAATTGGATTGTGCAACTTTCCAGCTGCTCTCAAGATCTTACGACTAGAAAGTTAAAATAAAGTGCATTAGCTTCCATCAATACTTTGTTTTAAGTAGTCTGTTGTTAGTCCATTTTAGCTGGACCACTACCTTAATAAACTTTTGTTTCTTATAGTTTCCTCAACACGCTGAAAAAAATCGAAAATTATCGACCCATTGCCCTATTATCTAACATATCTAAAATAATTTAAAAAATATCTATAATAGAATTTTAAACTTCTTGGCGAAAGCTTACTAATGAATGTACAAAATGGATTTACAAAAGGCAGGTCAACAATAAGAGCTATATTTCAGTTCATTGAGGAAATAGTAAACTCCCTGAATTCGGGTGAATATGTTGCCGGAATATTTTTGGATCTCGCCAAAATATTTGACAGCATAAGCCATTGAAAAATACTCTTGAAACTGGGGAATATGGTTTCCGAGAGTCAAGTTACGATCTTTTAAAATCATATCCTCCTGGACCTCTATTTTGTAATTATGGTGAGAGTGAGCATTCATCGTGCGAAGCGAGAGCTCACAGCATACGTATCTCACTCGACCGTCCTAAACAGTATTCCGTAAGTGCAGTGAATAGGTAGTGAACATGAAGGAATTCAGCGAAAATAGCCGAATTTACAACCAATTAGGTTGGCGCAAAAGCATCAGCTGTTCAGTGCCCAGTTGTTGTCATTGTCATGTCACATGTCATTGATTGAATTAGGAATTATTACTTCGTTGGCGATGAGCATATCCGCAATGTCTATTCTGATTCACAGATTTGACAACAATAATTCTTGGCCGATGCAACCTGTCATAAAACTACGGTTAGGACAGCTGTTCTCCCGGGGAACTGGCGGATTCCCTCACGATTTACCAGTAGAAGTAAGTTCACGCATTTTTCGCACGATGTGATCACTCCCGTAGTTACAGAATAGACTTTTATATTGTTTTGTTCAACTATTATTGAACTTAATAATTCGCAGTACTAATCAAACTTTAACTTGTTTATTTCCAATAGATAAACCAAAAAGATCAAATTAAAATCTCTTACCTTTTGATCGGAAAGTATGTCAAATTTATTTAATGGGCCGGCTAGCTTATCTTCTCCTTCAGGAGCAGGTTCAAATTCAGTTCCTGTTTTAAAATGAAATTTTATTAAAGTAAAATTTTTAATCTGATATATAAGTAATTTATTTTCCTTGATATTTAGATAATTTAGCAGTTTTATAACAGGTTCGAAAGTCTAATACACTATTTAAATTTTAATATACAACCTTGTCCAAAAATTAAACACACAAAAACCTTCCTTCTTCGTAGCTACACTCCTCTCTTTCCAAATCCAACAATTCTCCTTTCATTAATTCTTCACCTTATCTCGTCCTTATCTCCTCTGCAATTCCTATCCACAATAACACCTCTTTCTTCTTATTTACAGTCTATTTTTACTCTTCTTCGCTGATCTCCACAATTTCTGACTTTTTAATTCAATTTCAAATTATTAATCTTTTTGTTTTTTATTTTTCTCCTTCACTCCCTAATTTTCACTTGTTCTTTTTTTCCTTAAATTTGTTTTTCCAATTTTACAACCTCTCTTTATCTGTTGTTTCTTGTTCTATATCACTAAATATCAAAGTACCCAAAATAAACAAAACAAAACACCATATGAATTTTGATTAATTTCATTCCAAACATAACCTAACTTAAACCTCCTTGTCTTTCTCCAGGAAAACATTCACCAACTATAAAAATAAAATTTCCTACTTAAAAGAAATGTCATAATGACTTAAATGTCAGAAATTATTTCAACTCCAACTTAATAACCACTAACATAGATGTCAGTATCAAACTTACTGTTGACATCAAATAAAAACTTAAAAACTATTAAAACAACTCTAAACAAGTATTAACATTCTAAAACACATACCTTTCGGATCTTTAGCTAATTTAAATAAATTTTGAAAACCATCTAAAGGAAACAAACAAATTCAAACCCTGATTCAGCAAATAACACAAACATGCAATCTTCGTAATCGTCCAATATGCGAATACATAGCAATATATTTTCAAGGGAACTCCGCCCACTTCTCACGGGTAAGTGCTTTTACGCTTTTACAGAATAGAGGTCCTGATAGGAGACAGTGTATTCGAGTTCCAGATGAGTCAGAGGTTCCAGAGTTCTTGATATCTTAGTATGAATACTTAAAAAGAGGGGCCCATAGGGGAGTATGTTGGGATATTTCTTTATTATATATAAGTAATAATCCTTGACAATATCTTATATAAGGTAGTCATGTTTGCCGATGACAATACACTGTCCATTGAAGAAAAAAATCTGGTAGGATTGCGGCAAGAAATTATATGTAGTTTGTTGACCATGCAGGTATATTATGAATATAACAACTTAAAATTAAACGTAAATAAAACAATTATCAACTTTTCCGCAAATAATGAAGAAAATATTGACATAATGGGTCCATAGAGAAAAGCTTACCTCATTCTCTGATATAAAGTTTTTGGGTGTCATAATTGACAAGAAACTCAACTGGAAGGCCTATATAAATCATTTAACTTCTAAAATCAGTAGCTTCTGTTACGCGCTGAGTGTTATCTCGGTCAGTCGATGAATCTACAAGCTTGTCTGCATATTATGCATACATCCTTTATATTATTCTATATGAAATAGTCTCCTAGGGAAATTCCATACACGCTCATAGAATATTTCTATCGCAAAAAGATCCCTTCGAAGTATTTATAATATGGAAATAACAGACTCGTGCAAGCACATATTTAGTTTAGTTTAGTAGTTTAGTCATCGGCCAGTTAAAAATGTATAACCATCTTCCCAACTATATGAAATCTAAACACTGTTAAACAACTTAAACAAAAACTAAAAGTACTGCTAATTAAAAAGCATACAGTTACTACTACAGATATCTTTTAACTAAGTGTAATCTGTTTTTCCTTTCTTGTTCGATGAGTAATCATATGTTCCTTAGCTCCTGTGTATATACTACTTTTGACTTATTTGTTTGTCAATTTATATGTTTGCTAATTTGTTTGCATACATGTCTAATTTCTGTGGTTTTTATTTATTTATTTATTTTACATTAACTTAATGTTGTTATAACTAGTCGGAAAGAGTCGAATTGACAGATCCTTGGATAAGAAAGAGTCCACCCTAGATGTCTTCAGAGACATAGAACGTGCGTTTGACAGGACTACCTTTCCAAAACTTACAGCGCCTATTGTGGAGATGAATGTCCCTACGACCATGGGAAGCTGAGTATCCAGCATGATCTCGAAGAGAGCTGTACAAATCAGTGTGGGAGATGCTTCTGTACAAGGAAGAGTCGCGAGAGGCTGTCCGCAGGGAGGTGTAATATCACCACTGCTATGGAACCTAGTTCTTGACAGCCTCTTGTGCCGCCTCAATTCAAAAGGATTCTACACAATTACCTACGAAGATGATCTAACAATAATGCTTAGCGGAAAATTCGAAGGAGTCCTCTGCGAAAGAATGCAGAGGGCCCTAAGAATAATCGAAGAAAAGTGCAGAGAACACTCCCTGTCTGTCAATCCCAGGAAGACGGAGATGTTTCTCTTCACAAAGAAAAGGAAACTAGGAGCACTCAAGGCACCTGCACTGCTACGTCGCATTGACATGGTCAAATTGTCAACTGAAGATATCTTCAGGTCCCGATAATACTCAGATCACCTTACCACCTCGGCTAATAATCCTCCTCTCAGGTTTTGGGTCCCCGAGTTCAACAAGTGAACTGGGCCTATTAATTGGACCTAGGTTAAGAAAAAATAAGAAGTTATTAAAAGTTCCTGTCAATAGGTAAATTACCAAGTGGTTTATTATACCAGAAATAATAACAAATCGTTATCGAGTTCAAGGAATTTTATTCAGATAGACATCAGGTATTGATAAAATTATAATGTAATTTGGGCAGAGATATATAAGTAGCATGAACCTAAATGTTCAAACTAACCTTTAGGAGGTGGAGTTAAAACTGTACCAAACAAATTTACAAATGTACAATAAGGTTATTTCGTTAATTTACAGAAATGAAAAAAAATACCCAATTGATAAATGAAATAGAACAGGTAATATCACTTACACCAGATGCAATTGCACGTAGTTTACATAAGGTCATTAATAATCCCCATATTTACACTATAACTAGACCTATAGTCTAGGTTCATAAAATGTGTGGTTACACAATATAGTTAAAACAACTTTAAGTTTCAAAACAAAAAAAAAGAAATAATTACTTACAAGTACCAATCTTTATAAACCAACTTGGGTTTTATTATCTGTAACCATCAAACAATGAAAATTTTAAAAAGTGAATTTTGAACAAGTAAATAACAAAAAAAACATGAATGTAATATGCTTGTAACCTCAATGTGAATCCATAAAAAAAAATGCAAAAGAACCCCTGCAGCTACTAGGCTAATCCAAATAAAATTTTAACTCGTACCTCGAACTCCTAACTCCATCTATACGAAATTTTGCTGACTATAATACATCGGTCTCTCCACGTTCCTCATGCATGATGTAACCATTTCGATTTCGCAGACTAACCCAAAAAAAAAAAAAACAGCATAACCAACATAATCCAGCATCAACCCAACATAGACCGCCTAAAAGTTACAATAACCATTAATATCTAAACGACATCAAGCACATGTTGACTTACCCTTTCCATGTAGAGCATTTTCAAATACGAGTACACAAAATCCAGCAAAAGCTGACGATATTTCAAATATCCTATTTGCAGCGAAGAACCAATCCCAAAAACTACAAATTATATGATGATGATACACCATTCCCAAGATTAATTTGGATTAAAATTATTCTTCTACCAGCACAACGTATAGAAAATGGAGGCACGTCTATATTGCTCCAACAGCCACAACGAAAGAGAAAGAAGGAAGTTCGAAGTTACCAACGAATGCAACATGTGGCTTTTAACTTCACTGGAAAGATTTATTATCGTTCCATTCGGTACAGGAGTTCTAAGATTGAGTCTACTCCTTTAATGAACGGGACAATAGTTGTTTTGCTTGGATTGACATTGAGCCCCTCTAACGAGCACCATTTGGATATTATATTTAAGACAATTTGCATAATGTTGGGAATCATGACCTCATTTTTGCCTCTCACATTGACGACCAGGTCATCTGCTTATCCCTGGACGTTAAAGCCTGAATTACTCCTTTTATGTAGGAGATCATCGACCACCATTGACTACAGCAAGGGTGATAGGACTCCACCTTGTGGACAACCCCTGACTGCCTCACCGTAGCCGACTCATCCCCCACACTTGTGGTAATAATTCTGCTTCTGAGCATGGATTGTATCCATTTAATTGTAGGAGACTGTATTCCTCTTTTTTCCGCGGCTTTTTGTATGGATTCATAAGAGGTGTTGTCAAAAGTACCCCCTATATCTACGAAAGCACACATAGCCACTTCTTTTGCTGTAAATGTCTTTTCAATGCCTTGAACCAGGCAAGCTATTGAGTTAATGCTGTGTCTGCTACCACTAGATATATATGTAGGAGAAATGACTCTGACAACAATGGTTCGCCTCAAATCGATTGGCATACAACAAAATGTAGGCTATGGAAAGGCCAGAACTCGCCTGTGGAATGAGGCTGTCAGGAAGATGCCTCTTCTATGGGCGTGCTCAGATGGCATTTCTCCCCAGTTTGCCTTTGACATACCCTACATAATACAGACAAATAATGAGAACGAGGCTTCTGGCGAAGGTGTGATGAACATCTTCACAGACAGATCGAAAACGAAGAATAGGGCAGGATGTGGAATATACTCCAGCAGTCCAATATAAATGGGCTATGGATGAAGAGCCAGCGTAGTACAGATGGAACTGGCGGGCATAACCATAACCGCAAAAGAGATTGTCCGTAGACAAACTACGGGCAAAACAATTAGGATCTACACAGATTGTAGACAATCATTACTACCCCTGAGAAGTTACAAAATTACCACAGGAGCAGTAAGCACTTGTGAGTGCCTCCAGCGTGAATAACATACTGGTATGCTGGGTGAAAGGACTTGCACAGTATAGTGGCGACAAAGTATCTTTGGACCAGACCCGGCCAGTCTGTTACCGATGATGGCGATAACACAAATAATTAAAGAGAACACCCACAATGAATTCAACAAACTGTGGGATGAAACAAACAGCTGTTAACTTGCTAGGGAACTACTAAACTATCTCAATAAGAGACTATCTGGCAATGTCCAGAAGGAACCTCGTTTTATAATGGAAATCCAGACTGGACACTGTCCGTTAAGGAAACATCTACATAATATGAGATTAAACGAAACACCTCTTTGAAGAGGTTGTGAACAAGAAGATGTGACGGTCCAACATGTACTTTGTGACTGTTCTACCGTCTCATGAATCAGAGAATTCATTTTGGGAGAACGTTGGCCCAAATTGGCCGATGTAAGGGAGATGCCCCTAAGCAATATCACCACCTATTTCGGAAGATTAGGTTGGTTGGAGGCCTAGGCGAGGGCTTGCCTACAGAGAGGATGTACAAGGGGCCCAATGGGGCCTAAATGCTGTGGTTCAATAATTTTTATTGACCATCCTCCCAACCAATTCCAGAACTATATGTTTGTCTTTATATATCTTTCTGTAAACCCCTGACTCGTTTTACACCGCAAGGTATTATTGAATAAAGATATATTATTATTATTAACATATGAAAATATAAAAATTAAAGAAGTGTCTTGAAGACTAAAAAACGTTCTGCTTATGATAGAGCGTCGGTAATTCATCACAAGCACTTTCTATGTTTTTTTTAGGTGTTATGATAACTATGAAATAGTTATTTATAGTTTCTTAATATCACTTCCATGCTAACAAGGCCATAATATTTCTCCTAGGGTACAAGCCAAATTCGGTATAATAATAATAATAATAATAATAATAATAATAAACATCACAGAAATTGGACAACCCCCAATTCCAGAAGCCAGGGCTTGTGCGGAAGGGGGTTACACATTGAAAAAACGTGAACATACAACCATTTCCTCCGACAGTGCCGGAGCCAGGATTCGAACCTGGTGGTGCGATGTCCGTGTGATTAATCGCGATTGCCACCTCGCGCCTTAACCCACTCGGCTATCGACCAGACTAAATAAAATAAATATACACAAAATTTGCGCTGTACACAGTTAATAGACGTATATGGAGCCCATACAACGCAAACATACTTTAATTTAGTACGCACATAAGCATAATATAATGTTTCCAAAGTTTTAATGTTATAAAATTCCTTGGTACAAAATCTAACATCTTCATTCCCTAAATAGAAATCTGTTCTATGTGAAAAATAGAAGACAAATTTTGATCAAATATAACGCGGCTTCATTGAATGTTTCTTGCGTGATTTTTACACCGGCTATACATTTATGGTGAAGTGGTCTACTGTTCTAAATTTGTTAAACTAAATGGGAAAAATATTTCGCCATTATTAGTAGATGAAATTAATGCATTTAGGTCTTAATCATTACTACTTCAATGTAAAGACTTGGAACCTTTTGCATTATGTTAACTTTCGGCAACATACGAAATGTATACCTTTGAAAATTAGCGTACTCACCCTGGGGATTGCAGCCCCCATTTAACACTCAACAACTCGCAAAGTTTTCATCCAAAATGGCGAAATTTAAGAATTAATTCCTGATTTTCGCCGTTTCTATCAAGATATCCGGTCGGATTTCGCAGCAAATTTTCTCTCTCTGTCATGCGTTGATTTTACTGAAAAACATGTAGAGTACACAAGTGTTTAGAATGCCATTTTGCATAAAAATACACCATTTTGATAACCACATTATTTAACCCTTTCGCTTCTCCCCCCTGGAAAACCTCCTAGGCATAACTCTTTCTTTTACAAAAATTGCGTTAAAAACATTTTTTTACATTTTTTTATTATAGTTTGATATTGGACTAATAAAGTTGAAATAACAAAAAAAAAAACCCTAATCGTTTCAACCCTTTACTGGGGATGAACATAGAGTGACCTCCCAAAAATACGATTTTTTCTAAATTTTTACTGCAAACTAATGGGGGAAAATCATTTTTCTACTTCCTACATAGAAAATACTATTTTGCTCCCTCATTTCAGGGAGCAAAGTAGTACTTTTCCTCCCTCGG
Organism: Leptura quadrifasciata; assembly: GCA_963675555.1. Taxonomy (NCBI): domain Eukaryota; kingdom Metazoa; phylum Arthropoda; class Insecta; order Coleoptera; family Cerambycidae; genus Leptura; species Leptura quadrifasciata. Next base: position 116,427,128 of record OY776676.1, on the reverse strand, counting down.
GATGAAAAAACTTTTCCTCCCTCGGGAGGAAAATACTTTGAATCCCTCTGGAAGCAAACAAGTAGAAACTTCAAATAGCTGTAATGGTAATAGCTTTTTCATATTTTTCACGAGACTTTAACGGTAATAGAGTTAACGAAACCACGTTTGCTTCTTCCAGAATATCTTGAGGAACTTCATCTTCACATTCGAAATACATTATTATAAACTTTTTGGAAGTTTGTTTATTTTGTAAACAAGAAGCAACCTTAGCAACGTTCCATGTACTTTGATTTTTAACAATATTTACTTATTTTAATACCTACTATGACATTTTGACATATTTGGTTTTTTGATTGTCATGCATAAGAAAGCTTCGCGTCGGGCATAAGACTATCCGCGGGAGGAAATTATGCACTTTTCTCCCTTGTCATACAATTAGCTATTTTTTTATGCAAAATCGCATTCTAACCTACTTCTTACTCTAAACATTTTTCATTAAAATCAAAAAAAAACGGCGCAAATCGCGTTTTTATAACAACGAAAAAAATTATTCGAGACGATAAAACGGAAGGATTAATTGATGGTAGTTCCAAAATTTGTATCCTGATAAAAATGGCATTCTAATCATTTCTCTTCGTCTTGTGCATGGAGTAAAAATAAACACTAACGGAGATCTTCGCGTTTTGAAAATTTAATTTTTTGACAACCATGATTACCTACGAGGACAGAACGAAAGGGTTAAAGACTAACATGTTTAAAATTACGTATTCTTATGCAAAAACGTATTCTACACATTTATTTAATCATCATATTTTATAGAATATAGAAACAGCGTAAATTCTAAATTCTAAAATAACGTTTATAAGGACACATTTAACCCTTCTACAAAATTGACCTAAAATGAAATAAAATTTTCAAAATTCCCTGGCATATTCAACAACAATACAAAAATTACATATAAACTCTACGGACCTAAAAAAATGATGTTCATCCCTTTGATAGCTAAAAAATTTTTTTTTCAAAACGAAATTGTGCGCTTTCTCACCCTTTAAACACGATTTAACCTATATTTTAAGGGTGTATATCCATTATTACTGTTAATTTGATAAAAATAGATACTCTTAGTAATATTTCATATTTTCCCCCTATCAGTTTGTAGTAAGAATGTAGGAAAAATCATATTTTTTGGAAGGACACTTTATGTTCACTGCCAGAGAAGGGTTGGAACGATCAAGGTTAATTTTTTTTTGGTTATTTCAACTTTATTAGTCCAATATTATTAAACTGTAATAAAAAATGTACAAAAGAAAAGGTCAGGTGTAGGTTTTCCACGGGGGAGAAGCGAAAGGGTGAAATAATGTGGTTACCAAAATAGTGTATTCTTATACAAAATTCTAAACATTTTTTGATTCTACATATTTTTCAGTAAAATCAATGGAAACGGCGTAAATCAGGAATTAATTCTTAAAGCCCGCCATGTTAGGTCCATGATATGAATTTTAGTAGATTTTGTTGAATACTTTGCGAGTTAATGAATTGGGGGTGAAAAATGGAAGCTGCAGCCCCCCGGGGGTGAGTGCACTAATTTTCAAAGATATACGTTTCATATGTTGCCGAAACTTAACATAATGCAAAAGGTTTCAAGTCTTTACATTGAAGTAGTAACGATTAAAAACTTATACCCTTTTTTGCATTCATTTTAACCACTATACAGGCTGTCCATTTCATCAGGGCCCTCGAGAATATCTCACTTAATGTCGGTCGTACAAAAAAAAATATTTTTACGAAAATTGTGCCGATTTATGTAACCTACAAAATGGTTTAAAGATATTTGAAACCCATGGCCTACTTTAAGAGTTATGGCGGAAAATATAGAAAATGCGGAAAATGTCTAGGCCAAATATCTCCGTTATTTGAAGAGATACGCGAAAATTTTGCAAAACAGAGTGTTTCATCGAGATTTTATAAAATTTTTTTCAAAACCGCTTTATTTTGAGATTTACTCTTCAGGCTGTTAAAAAAAATATTTTGAAACGGGCGGGAAATGGCGCCATTAAATGGATTATTTTCCTCCCTTTTCAACGATATATCACATGCCATATTTATTCATTGGTACTACGTTAGTAATTATAAAAATATTTTTTTTAAACCAATAAATTCTTTTTTAACAAGCATTATACTTGCCGTGGAGAAGTATGATTAAATAAAACGATAAAATAATTCAATAAGCTATTCAAATCTTTCCTACAATAAAGGATTAAGACAATTAAGAAGAATAAAGTAGATGATCTGTCAAAAAATTAAATTATCAAGTTTTCTCATAGCCAACTATTTTAAAATAATTGAAATAATAGTGAAATCATGAAACACAAACAAATGGATATTATACTTAAATTAATTGGTAAAGACATTTTAACTTTCTGAGCAAGAAGTGACGCTTTTATGGAGGACCTCTATACATTGGCATAACTGCGAATACTCTTTCCATAATTGCTCCATGTTGCTTTCTTGATTATTATTTTATTTTTGTTTCCTGAATTTACTTTATTCTTCTTAATTGCGTGAATGTTTTATTATAGCAAATATTTGAACAACTTATTGAATTATTTTATCTTTTTATTTAATCATACTTCTCCACGGCAAGTACAATGCTCGTTAAAAAAAAATATTGGTTTTAAAAAAATGTTTCTATAATTACTAACGTAGTACCAATGAATAAATATGGCATGTGATAGATCGTTGACAAGAGAGGAAAATCTATTTAATGGCGCCATTTCCCACCCGTTTCAAAATAGTTTAATTTTTTTAACAGCCTCAAGAGTAAATCTCAAAATATAGCGGTTTTGAAAAAAATTAGATAAAACCTCGTTAAAACACTCTCGTTTTGCAAAAAATTTCCGCCTTAGAATTTCTCTTGTATCTCTTCAAATAACGGAGATATTTGGCCTAGACGTTTTCCGCATTTTCGATATTTTCCGCCATAACTCTTAAAGTAGGTCATGGATTTCAAATGTTTTAAAAACCATTTTGTAGGTTATATAAATCGGCACAATTTTCGTAAAAATAATTTTTTGTACGAGCGATATTAAGTGAGATATTCTCGAGTGTCCTGATAAAATGGACAGCCTGTATAAATAAAATTGAAAACGATAACAGAATAAAAGCCTAACACTTGGTCCTTAAAATTTACAAAATATTTTACGCCGTCAGCTGTCAGATGGGGAACTGGAGCAGAATATGACTGTCAAGGTAAAATATGAAGGTATGCTTCCAGAGAAAAGAGTGATTTAATCATCAGTTTATTTTTTAATAAACACTATTAGCGACACCTCTACACAAAGAACAGGTGATTAGTAGCAGTTATGTTGACTACTGTTACATCACTAGTAATCACAGATTAACTTTGATGTCGACAACAAGAGAGAGTACAAGTTTAGAGATACTGTCTCTTGTGCCATCATCCAGAAACATATACCGCTAAGATATATACATTTTAGAAATTTATTATAAACATTTAATCACACTTATCTTGGGAATTCTTCATACACAATTTTGATCTAAAGCACGCTCGCGTTATGGATAAATAAAAATTGTAAATATAAATGACATCGTATGAAACATTTTATAGCATTTTTTCGAGAATAATATACGGACCTATTTGCGAATATGCGGGCCATATTTTACGAGTCTGAGGGAAAAATGCGGCGGCACTTTTGATTTAGTACCGTAGCTATGGCGAGGACTGAGATTAATCTGAAATTGGCGCGATATTATAGACGCGCCTGGACTGCACGTCTTATCATGCTTTATACTCACTCTTTACGGACATTTGTGGATAATACAGATGAAAAAAAATTTCATTGTATTTAATCACGACCTAAAAAGTACCCCGAACAGAAAAACTTAATGTGATGTATTTTTCAACCGCGCCGCTTTTAATGAGGCAAAAAGGTCACGTACAAATTTGTTTTAATTTATTATATTTGTTAGTTGTTTCACATAAGTATAGTCCCACGGGGCGCAAAAAATACGTTAATTTAGTTTTTATGACAGGATATGATATATTGAGCCTTGTTGGGTTACATGTAGTTGCTAAACCAGAGACATATATAAATATAGTATAGAAAATAATAGTTTTATTTTATCTATCACATATCAAAATTAACATTGGAATGATTGTAATTGTTGTTATTGTATCTGTTTTTTTGTTATCATATTTTCCTAGGTTACTACCAACAAAATATATTTTTGGTATTCCATTAATTGGCAAATGTGGCTAAGTGCCTATTCCACACATAGCCCGGTTGTCAGAGAACAAGTTTGATGAAAAGTTAGAATTAATTGTTACTTCGCTAATTTTTTCATGAAAGGCTAGTTTTTTGCTAGTAGAAAGTGGATAAAAGAAAATATGAAAATGAAATTTTCTTTAAAAATGATAAAACAGAGTACTATGTTAATAATAATAATAATAATAATAAATCGGTCAGCGATTTCCAAAATAACAAGGTGTTGCGGTATTAAATCGCACACTCTATACAGGCTGTCTTACCGGAAATTGAATCGATCGATATAGAGAGAAGTACGCATCAGAAAATTTTGAAAATTTAGATAATTACTAATGTCGGTGTGGCCAATCCAACTAAAATAATTACAAGCTTATACCGGAAGTCGATACCAACTTGCTTATTTCAAATGGAACACCCTATATATTTTATGGTTTTCGAAAATAGCATAAAATTCTGAGTCGAAAATATGTAGCATATAATATACCTAAACCTAGCCGTTTTAGAGATATTTGACATATTATAGAAAATTTGACAGGTGCAACGGTTTGCAAGATCCTCATTTGGTTCTCGTCACATAAAAAGAACACAAGGAGAACTACCTTCTATAACTGAAATTAATTAATAATATCATACCAAGTGTTCCGTTTTTCGCGTTACATTTTGTCAACTTCAAACCGCGAAAACTTGTTTAGGTCAAATGGAACACCCTGTATTATTTTACGTCAAGTTGTGTAAAATTGAATTCCCTTTTTTATAATATCAGCATTGTGGGGGTTAAAGTTAGAACTTTTTGAAATATTTTCGGTTTTATTAGAAATTCATGAATTGTTGTAATCATTTCATCAAAATAACGATGATTAGAAACAGTCAGTCATTATCTTATGTAAAAAAATACCAGCACGTTTAAATTACACCCACGAAGACTTTTTGAATTTGTTTATTATTTATGGAGAATGTGATAAAGTAATATCAAGAACTTGCAGCACATTTGCTACTCGATGTCCAGAAAAACGGAAACCGTCACCAAACACTGTAAAACGCACACTGGAAAATTTTAAAAATTATTGCTCTGTCAAGGCAAAAATGCAAAGAAGAAAGCCTATTGTTGATGACGAAAACATTGAAATAGTCATTCTGGGATATTTTCATGCATTTTAAAGGATGTCATTAAGACCAGCTGCTCTGGAATCGAATCGGGACTATGCAAGGATTCAATTCACAGAATCTTATTAAAACATAAGTTTCACCCGTTTTCATTCCAGATGGTTCAAAGATTAAAAGAAACAGATTTCCTAAGAAGACAGAATTTTGTGAATTTTTTCTAATAAGGTCTGAGGGTCACGATTCTTATTTGGGAAATATTATATGGACAGATGAAGCAAAATTTACTAAAAATGGACTTTTTAATAGACACAATTCGCATTATTGGAGTGACTCAAATCCTCATATGTTCAGAGAGCGAAACTTTCAGGAAAGTTGGCAGTTCAATGTTTACTGTGCCATAAGAAACGATAGAGTGGTGGCATTACAATTTTATCAGGAAAATTTAAACGGTAAATTAAATTTTCTCTTCTGCTAACATGTATAGGTAAATTTTTGTTTTTTTTTTTAGGTGAAAGATATCTGAATATCTTACAAAATTTGAATAATAATAATAATTTAGAAAATTTACCTCTCGCCGAACATAGAAACACTTTTTATCAGCACGACGGTGCTCCCCCACATAACGCATATTTAATTAATAATTATTTACAAGAAACTTTTTATGATCAATGGGTTGCCAATAATGGACCTTTCTTATAGCCTCCTCGCTCGCCCGTTTTATCCGTTCTGGATTATTTCATTTGGGGAACTATTGAAAATAAAGTTTATGAGAGCCCATTAACAACCATTGAAGATTGTATGCAAAGAGTAAGAAATACATTTCAAAACATATCACAGGATTCAATTAGAAGAGCTACCCATGAGGATCTAATCCGAATGTGCGAAAAATGTGTCAAGGTTCGAGGGCGGAATTTTGAGCAATTATTAAAATAAAATGATATCATATTTTAAATTGATCTTATCTCTGCTATTTTAGTTCATGCCATATCTTCAGTTCGATTAATACCCATTGTTACATGGCCTATGTCCATTTAACAGTTTTATTTAAAAACTAGTGTTTTATGGATAGTTAGCACGACCTGTATATTTTTTGGATTCAGTTTTTGCAGGTGAAACTGTTTTCAACTAACAGAATTTTATATGTATAACTGCTAAACCATGTCACACTGTTTTATGTACTTAATTTTATATCTTAGGAACTTAGTCCTGTTTTTCTACTAACACTATTATGTATGTCATATCCGTTGTAATACAGCATTATTATCCCAGGAAACAATTTGTCTACAAAATTTAGTTACATCAGATATCTATTTTTCAATTTTTATATTTTTGTTTACTATGGAGTACATATGGTTATTTTCCTTACCTTCTCTCATTCTATATATAGTAAATCCTATAACATGTAATATGTTACTGATTTATCAATAATATCAATACGTTTTACTACTTATTTACATCTGTTAATATTTGTTGTTATGTATAAAATAGAAATTGCAAAGGCAAATCAGCTGGCATGGAAAATAAACTATTATTATAGATTCCTTTTATCGATTATATGCCACTACTTTAGTTGAGTATGGGAATCTACAAGGCAAGTTGGTGCGCTTAAATTAACTACTGACAGATGGCCATACTTGTACGATTTCTATATTTTGATAGCTTTCAATTTAAATAGGGAATTAGATTTCTCACATTTTTTTGGTGGCGTTGTTTGCCAGTAAACAGGACAAAAAAAGTTTACCTTATCAGTAAAACTCACCAGGAAGTCATTGGCTTGCAGCCTTTGTACTGATTCAAACATTATAATTTTTAACTGTGGACTTCAGTAATTGATATTACAATTTTTATATCCCAGTTACAAAGTGTTGAACATACAGTCTAAGAAATCAGCTAATTACTCGTGCATAGCTAATAATAATTCATGCATAGCTAATAATAATTCGTGCATAGCTAATAATTACTATTGCATAGTTAAAATTACTTTTGTACTGCTAATCAGCTTACTTTTGTATAGCTTAAATTAATTTCCTGCAGCTTTTGTATAGCTAGCTTAATGTTTCGTGCAGCTAATTCAAATATATTTTGTACAGCTAACTAGCTTATATTTGCATAGCTAACATTGCTTAAATTTTGCATAAATAACTTGCATAAACTTTGTATGTGCTTATATTTGGTTAAATTTCCTACAATTTTCACCCCATTCATTGAGAGACGTAAATTGCCAAGAAAAATTTAGAATTCTTGCAATAAGAGACAATTGTGGGCCTGGATTGCTGTCCCAGAACCAGCCACCTGACCCATAAACCACCTAGGATACTGGTATCAATTTGTTTTTTATATATATATATTTTTTTCACATTTCAATTTGTCTCAAACCGATTTGTCTAATTTTTTTATGTAATATATTTTGTCATTCATTTTAAACTATCTTTTTATTTCTCTTACCAACAATTTCAGTCTGATCTATAGCAGACTGGTTATTCGAGAAAAAGAGACTATTTTGCTTATTTTACTATAGATGGTGCCCAATTTAACATCAATTTTTCTTTGTCTCCTTTTCTCGAAATAAACAGAAATCTGTCGCTTATGCTGTACATGTCAGAAAGGGTAAGTTTCTCCACTCTTACGAATGCTCTGGACCCACGGCTCTCTGCTCCGGCTTAAACCAGCTAGTCGTCCGCACATGTTGCCTCAATTCTTTCTCAAAAATAAATAATAAGAGAAAGGAGGTAACATAATTGGCGACCAACGTGTGGGGCCCGAAACAATATAATTGACGACAAATGTGTAGGGCTCAATTCAATAAACATATTTATATAGTAAGAGTAGTAAGAGAGGTGAAACCCCAATTTTTGAATGTATTGTATATGAGACAAATTTTTAAATTTGTGGTAAGAAAATAATTTTTTCTTAAGTTGTCATATTTTTGCTTATATTTCATTTTGTCTAAAAATTTTTATTATATATTTTTGCATATATTTTTGCTTACAACAATTGAATTCTATGGTATACAGAAAATTTGCGTCCTTAAATATCAAATATTTTACAAGTCCAAATATTTTCTTAAAATATTCTTTATTAGTGAAAGTGAAGTTGTGGAATTATACCTACCTGAAATATTATTTTGCTGCTTAAAGTGTTTAATTTGATTTATTTCTGGAAAGTTAAAATTGAAACAACAGTTTTTTTATTTGATAGATAAAATTGTTTGTGTTTTTTTTATCTCTTGACAACAGATAAGACTACATTCATTTGCTATTTAAAACATACAATTTATTGCCAGTTGGGTTCTTAATAAAAACTTTTAATTTATTTCTTTAAATTTCTTGTTAACATGGAACTTCCATTTTGTGTAAGATATTTAACGGAATCTGAGGTAGATTATGAACTACGTATTCGAAATGTTAAGGCATCTAATAAAACTTTAGATACAAAACGGATGATATTAGACAATTTATTAAAAAAGCAAAAACGCGAATTTCAATCATTAAAAGATCCTAGCTTCGATGTTGAAACAGAAAAAACTGAAATCACCAACACTATCGCTGAACTACTTGCTTTAGTTCACGATTTTTCAGCATGCAAAGAGGACACATCCTATTTAATAATTTCAAATCGTTTAATATGCCTAACAAATCGAGTGCATAGATTCGTGGTTCCGGAAGAACCAACAGAGTTAAATATTAACCTGCAGGAATTTAAAGATGACTCAGTCGCATCTTGCGAAGAAATTGATGCAAGGTTAGAAATTAAAATTATTCCTAAATTAGAAAATATTTCACCTATTAATTACCCAATTGACAAGAAATATGTCCCAGTTTATAAATGGGGAATTCAGTTTGACGGAAAGTCAAATTTAAAAGCTTTTCTGGAACGAGTGAAAGAACTTGCTGCCGCTAGGAATGTATCGGAACAACAATTATTTGAGTCTAGTATTGATTTATTTACTGACAAGGCCTTAATTGTTTATCGGTCAATCAGATCTATTGTATCCAATTGGCAAGAGCTTGAAGAACAGCTTAAAATCGCTTTTTTAGTATGCGATTATGATGAAAAATTGTTAGATGAGATAAAATCTCGTAGACAAGGACAGTCAGAGTCCATAAATATTTTTGTTGCTACAATGCAAAATTTATTTAATCGTTTAGATACTGTTTTAAGTGAAGAGGAGAAGTTAAAAATAATTAGACGTAACATTTTGCCTAAATATATTCATGCATTAGCTTTAACAGATATTAAAAATACAGCTGAACTATTAACTTTATGCAAGAAAATAGATTTGGCCACACAAATGAAAAATAATTATTATTCTCCAACTCCTAAAGCATGTGTCCTCGAAACTGACTTGGCATATGTAGAAAATCCTCCATCACCTAAAAATAAAAATAATTTCAATTCTAAAAGCAAAAGTAACAAAAATATTAGTCTAAATAATAATTTGAATCAAGAAAATGCTGTTCCGGGTACATCAAATAATAATAAATTTTCTATTTCTTGTTGGAATTGTCAAAAGAAAGGTCATAGCTTTCACGAGTGTAGACAAGCTCGAAATAGGTTTTGTTTCCGATGTGGAAAACCTAATTTTACTTCTAAGACTTGCCCAGAGTGCAATCCAAAAAACTAGAAAGGTTTTCTGCTGTTTTATCAGGCCCACGGCAGAAAAATAATCCTAGAGGCCGAGTAATTTTTAATTCTAAGTTTAAAAAGCATTCCAGAAATGGCTCAAATAAACATATTTTCGCAAATTTCAAAGTTAAACCTAAAACTGACATTTTTGATTGGGAGAAGTGGAAAAATACAGTTCGTAATTTTTATAAGAATAACTTTCCTGAAATTTTACCTCTTGCTGTAGAGAAACCTTTCGATAACCGTCCTTATATATCTATTTCTTTATATGACGAAGAAGTTATCGCTTTGTTAGATAGCGGAGCTAATTTAAGTTGTTTAGGTTCACTTGCTTTAAATCTTTTAAATAAACATAATATTAAAATTGATAAAAGTAAACGAAAAACGGTCACAACTGCAGATGGTAAAAGTCAAACCGTGATAGGTATTTGTCAACTTCCTGTTGTTATAGAAGGGATTTGCAAAATTATTAAAGTATCTGTAGTCCCGTCCTTAAAGTGTGGACTTATTTTTGGTAGCGAGTTTATAAAAATTTTTCGTTTATCAATCAATTATAGAAATAATGCATGGGACATTTACAGTGAACTGAGCAACTTGGATATTCTAGCGTTAACAGAGCACCCTAAATTAAATAATACTGCTGAAGAAGGACAAGTTGAATTGTCCAGAGAACAGCACGCTGAAATGGTAAGGACAGTTGATTTGTTTAAAACATTATCACCAGAGGATAAACTTGGTAGAACAAATTTAATTACTGCTCACATCGAAACAGGTGAAGCGAAGCCTTTTAAAAAGCGACAATACCGGTTGTCTCCTTATATGCTTGCACATTTAAACAATGAACTAGATAGAATGCTTGAACTAGATGTTGTCGAGCCGTCCTACAGTCCCTGGAATTCTCCAGTTCTACTAGTTAAAAAAAGTAATGATGAGTTCAGGTTTTGCTTTGATGGTAGATCGCTTAACGAAGTCACTAAAAAGGACTCATATCCTTTACCTTTAGTAGATGATATATTAAAAATGCTCTCTAATGCCAAGTTTATCTCCTCAATTGATTTAAAAAGTGCCTTCTGGCAAATTCCTTTAGATGATGAAAGCAAAGAAAAAACTGCCTTTTCCATTCCAGGTCGTGGTCTTTTTCAGTTTAAAGTTTTACCTTTTGGCTTGGCCAACTCGGCGCAAGTAACTCAACGTTTAATGGACAGAATTTTCTCTCCTCGTTACAGTGATAAAATATTTGTTTATCTAGACGACATTATTATCACGTCTTCTACGTTCTCTGAACATATGACACTTCTTACCGAAGTTTATGAGCGTTTATCGAAAGCTAACCTCACAGTTAATTTCCAAAAATGTAATTTTGTTAGGAGTTCTCTCAAATATCTTGGTTATGTCGTTGACTCACAAGGTTTAAGAACATCCAGTGATAAAATTAAGGCTATGGTTGAGTACCCTCAACCAAAGACTTCAACTCAAGTACGACGTTTTATAGGTATGTGTAGTTGGTATCGTCGTTTTATACCACATTTTAGCGACTTAGTCAAACCTCTCAATGACTTATTGAAGGGGCGCGATAAGCGACAATCAATTTCTTGGAATGAAACAGCTGACAAAGCTTTTCATGAAATGAAACAAAAATTGGTATCTGCACCAATACTTGTAGCACCTGATTTTTCTTCAGAATTCACTATTCAATGCGATGCCAGTTCACTTGCTCTTGGCTCGGTGCTTACTCAAATACAGGGTGGAGAAGAAAAAGTCATTGCATATGCAAGTAGAAGCTTATCTCGAGCTGAACGTAACTATTCTGCCACAGAGTTAGAAATTTTAGCCGTAGTTTATTCTTTAGAAGCCTTTGCTGGATATGTACAGGGTGTACATTTTAAAGTTATTACTGATCACGCTTGCCTTAAATATTTGTATCGCTTGTCTAACCCCTCTGGTAGACTATGTCGATGGTCCATAAGACTTTCACTGTATGATTTTGAAGTGATTCATAGAAAGGGCAAATTACATGTTGTCCCTGATGCACTTTCTAGAGCTATACCTGATGCAGATATCAACCTGTTAGATATTTCACTCGATAATCTTGAACCTTGGTACATAAAAATGCGAGAGAACATCAATAAGAGGCCAGAAAAATATCCACAGTGGATGGTTAAAGATGGGTATATTTTTAAACATACGCAAAGGAAATTAATTTTAAAAACTAATATTTCTGACTGGAAATTAGTAGTTCCTCTTGACCAGCGACGTCAAGTAATTCAAGATAGCCATGATGTACCTACAAGTGCACACATGGGTTTTTATAAAACACTTAAAAAAGTCGCAGAAAGTTTTTATTGGCCTAAGATGCGTCAAGATATTTTAAAATATGTTCGTAAGTGTCATATTTGCGGACGAGAAAAACCTCCGAACGATCAAAAATGTGGTTTAATGGGTGCTAAAAAAAAAGCTACGTTTCCCTTTGAACTTGTTTGTTACGACACAAAAGGTCCTTTTCCGCCTAGTTCGAAAGGTAACCGATTTTTGTTGGTTGCGGTAGATTATTTTACTAAGTACGTTATAATGAAGCCTGTACGGCGTGCAACGTCTCAAGCTATTGTTTCTTTCTTGGAATCAGTATTTTTAACATATGGTGTCCCAAGGACATTACTTTTAGACAATGCTTCAGCTCATAAAAGCAAAGAATTCGATAAGTTTGTAGCGAAATTTAGTATCCCTCAGGTATTTTTCAACCTATTCTACCACCCCCAAGTTAACCCAGTCGAGCGTGTAAACAGGACGATCGGTACAGCTATAAGGTGCTTCATTAAAGATTCTCATAAAAAATGGGATTTACAAATTCCTGAGATTCAGTTTGCCATCAATACAGCTGTACACGAGGTTACTGGTTTCACGCCAGCATTTCTTAATTTTGGTAGAAAGCTACCTATTCGAGGCAGTTATGGTGATAAAGACTCTGATATAACTTTACCAGATCTAGATAATAATCGCAAACTTTTTGCCAATGAGCTGGACAAATTGCCAGAAATTTATAAATTGGTCCAAGAAAGACTTAACAAAGCTTACCAAAGAAGTAGTAACTACTATAACTTAAGACGAAAAGATCGCGTTTTTCAAATTGGTGACATAGTCTGGAGGCGCAACTTTGTGAAAAGCGATAAAGAAAATGATTTTTCTGCTAAATTGGCTAATCGTTATGTTTTATGTACAGTCCGAAACGTCATTTCCAATGTTTCATATGAATTGGAACATATGGATGGTAGCCCCGCTGGAAATTACCATATTTCAAAGTTGAAACCATACTTTGGTTCAAACTCTAATATTTCAGTGATACCAGAATAAGGAAATGAATGTTTTTCTTAAAATCGGATCATCAAAACTAGATAAACATAACGATTCACTTAAATACCTATTTTATGTCTTTTGATTTTTTTGAGTGTCTATTTTTGGCAAATTTCCTTAAATTATACAATAAGTATAATAATTTTTTTTGGTGCAAAGCCACCAAAAACAATTTTTTTGGTATACCAGTAAGCAAAGCTTACGCAATTTCTTTTTGGTACTAGTACGTACCATCGTTTGTCGATATTTTTTTCTTCGTAAATCTCTAACGAAGGGATGTATTGGATTAACTTTCAAGGTTAACTATATCTGTAGACATGGCATGCTACCATTTCTACATACTTCATTTTTTTGAGTGAATTGTTTCACTCATCCGGAAATTAAAAAAATTTCCTCCCGCTCCTCTTTCGAGGATGATTCTCTTGTAAATTTTGTATATAAAATGGCCATTATTCTTTAAGTCCTTTAAGCATTATTAAGTTAAGTCCCCTATCCATTACTCTTTAAGTCCTTGATGCATTATTCATTAAGTCCTTCGTGCATTTTATTCACTAATAATTCATGCACTCCTTAATTTAAGTATCACTGAATTATATCATATAACTCATATGTTTATCATTCATTATTTAAGTACTGTACATATTGCAAATATTAGTTTAATTAAGTTGTAAATTAGTAAAAATATTTAGCTATATTTTTCTGGAAATATTTTCTAAAAATATTTCTTCCACTAACAATTTTTTGAGATCTGTTTATCAAAAAGATTTCTTTTTCATATCTTACCTATAAGTTATCTTACTTGTGAGATACACTGCTGTAAATTGTTATTATGTAAATATTTTCTTTAACGTTGAGAAAATTCTCTCAAATACTAACCTTTAATAAGTACGTTTCCTCACCATCGCTTGCTAGCCAGACTTTTTCTCCGGTGAGAATGCGCGGGTCAATCTTTTGCATAACGTACAGTGTTCATTATTATCGTACAGCGGTAACTTTAGTAAAATGTTATTTGTTTTTTATGTATTATCCGGCTGGATCTATAACTTTCTATTTCTACTTTCTTCAGATCCACGAAGGTTCAGGGGTGGGAACAAAATAACATCCGGTAGCTTACGTTACCAGATGATGAGAACCTACAAATGTAAAAATATTATAATTATTTCTTTTTCCTTTGTTCAACTTTCTGAACAGGAGTACTTGCCTCTACTTATAATTTTACTTGTGGATTCTCATAACGATAGACAACAACACCGTCTCTTCTCTTCTTTTGTGTTTGTATTTTTCTTCTTTCTTTTTGTGCTTTCTGTGAATACCTATACTATTCTTTACTTCAATTTGGTTTAATCTTTTCCTACCACCTTGGATAAGAAGCCATAACCTCAAAAATTTGACAACTAAAACTTTAAAACCATAAGTTTTATATTTTTACTAGATTATTTTAATCACCTTTCTGAAAACCAGCCTTATGGGTATTCAGTACTTTCCTCTTTCTTTTCTTTCTTGTTTATGTTTCTTCTATTTACCGTAGTTAATAAAATTCTCCTACCTAGGTAAATTTAAATTTTTTTCTAGCTTCTCTACTTCGCCTCACGATTTTAACTTTGATTTTTTAGAACAATTTTTCTGATTTAACTATAGTACATCTTACATGTACTATCTGATTTGTTTTGAACTATCAGTTTTAGCACTCAACGGCTATACACTTGAATTATAGGTTAACAATACCACAAGTTTTCACTTCTTGCTAACCTATATTGGCATATAATATTACATTATATGTATCGTGGTATTAGTTTTATAAAACTCTTCCAATTTTAGTACTAGCAACGGCTTCACAGTTGCTCAGGCGTTATAATGTCTGTAGGATTTCGACATTAAGTCGTCTTCCTTAAAATTAATTTTATCCATTTTTTTGTCTATTTTTAAATTTCGCAACACTTAACTTTTCACATTTTTTTCATTACTTAGTTCCGAAGATTTCTCCAGTTTAGGTCAAACACTTGCTCCCTGTACGTAGAACTTCTGGTAGAGAATGTATTTTGTCACTCATCCTTCGCTCGCTTTCTCAATTTTGTATTTTATGTTTCCTACAAGGAATTAATAATATTAAAGTATTGTTTACTTTCATAATGTGTTTACGACTAAAGCAAAGCAAAAATTTTTATACGTACCTTAAAAAAAATTTTTTTTCGCCAGAAGGGAGGCATTCTGTTACATGGCCTATGTCCATTTAACAGTTTTATTTAAAAACTAGTGTTTTATGGATAGTTAGCACGACCTGTATATTTTTTGGATTCAGTTTTTGCAGGTGAAACTGTTTTCAACTAACAGAATTTTATATGTATAACTGCTAAACCATGTCACACTGTTTTATGTACTTAATTTTATATCTTAGGAACTTAGTCCTGTTTTTCTACTAACACTATTATGTATGTCATATCCGTTGTAATACAGCATTATTATCCCAGGAAACAATTTGTCTACAAAATTTAGTTACATCAGATATCTATTTTTCAATTTTTATATTTTTGTTTACTATGGAGTACATATGGTTATTTTCCTTACCTTCTCTCATTCTATATATAGTAAATCCTATAACATGTAATATGTTACTGATTTATCAATAATATCAATACGTTTTACTACTTATTTACATCTGTTAATATTTGTTGTTATGTATAAAATAGAAATTGCAAAGGCAAATCAGCTGGCATGGAAAATAAACTATTATTATAGATTCCTTTTATCGATTATATGCCACTACTTTAGTTGAGTATGGGAATCTACAAGGCAAGTTGGTGCGCTTAAATTAACTACTGACAGATGGCCATACTTGTACGATTTCTATATTTTGATAGCTTTCAATTTAAATAGGGAATTAGATTTCTCACATTTTTTTGGTGGCGTTGTTTGCCAGTAAACAGGACAAAAAAAGTTTACCTTATCAGTAAAACTCACCAGGAAGTCATTGGCTTGCAGCCTTTGTACTGATTCAAACATTATAATTTTTAACTGTGGACTTCAGTAATTGATATTACAATTTTTATATCCCAGTTACAAAGTGTTGAACATACAGTCTAAGAAATCAGCTAATTACTCGTGCATAGCTAATAATAATTCATGCATAGCTAATAATAATTCGTGCATAGCTAATAATTACTATTGCATAGTTAAAATTACTTTTGTACTGCTAATCAGCTTACTTTTGTATAGCTTAAATTAATTTCCTGCAGCTTTTGTATAGCTAGCTTAATGTTTCGTGCAGCTAATTCAAATATATTTTGTACAGCTAACTAGCTTATATTTGCATAGCTAACATTGCTTAAATTTTGCATAAATAACTTGCATAAACTTTGTATGTGCTTATATTTGGTTAAATTTCCTACAATTTTCACCCCATTCATTGAGAGACGTAAATTGCCAAGAAAAATTTAGAATTCTTGCAATAAGAGACAATTGTGGGCCTGGATTGCTGTCCCAGAACCAGCCACCTGACCCATAAACCACCTAGGATACTGGTATCAATTTGTTTTTTATATATATATATTTTTTTCACATTTCAATTTGTCTCAAACCGATTTGTCTAATTTTTTTATGTAATATATTTTGTCATTCATTTTAAACTATCTTTTTATTTCTCTTACCAACAATTTCAGTCTGATCTATAGCAGACTGGTTATTCGAGAAAAAGAGACTATTTTGCTTATTTTACTATAGATGGTGCCCAATTTAACATCAATTTTTCTTTGTCTCCTTTTCTCGAAATAAACAGAAATCTGTCGCTTATGCTGTACATGTCAGAAAGGGTAAGTTTCTCCACTCTTACGAATGCTCTGGACCCACGGCTCTCTGCTCCGGCTTAAACCAGCTAGTCGTCCGCACATGTTGCCTCAATTCTTTCTCAAAAATAAATAATAAGAGAAAGGAGGTAACACCATGTTACAGTGTTAGTGTTATTTTACGTTTTTGTGGATATCGAGTAGCAAATGTGCTGCAAGTTCTTGATATTACATTATTACATTCTCCATAAATAAAAATAAACAAATTTTAAAAGTTTTCGTTGGTATAATTTAAACGTGCTGGCATTTTTTGACATAAGATGATGACTTATTGTTTCTAATCATGGCTATTTTGATGAAATGATTACAACAATTCATGAATTTCTAATAATATCGCAAATATTTCTAAAAGTTGTAACTTTAACCCCCACAATGCTAATATCAGAAAAAAGGAAATTCAATTTTACACGACTTGCCGTAAAAAAGTACAGGCTGTTCCATTTGACCTAAACAAGTTTTCGCGGTTTGTAGTTGACAAAATGTAACGCGAAAAACGGAACACTTGGTATGATATTATTGAATGAATTTATTTTAGTTGTAGAACGTAGTTCTCCTTGTGTTCTTTTTACGTGACAAGAAGCAAATGAGGATCTTTTACATGAAGAAAGTTATAACGGTTCTTGCAAACCGTTGCACCTGTCAAATTTTCTATAAAATATCAAATATCTCTGAAACGGCTAGGTTTGGATATAGAATAAGCTACATATTTTCGACTCCGAATTTTATGCTCTTTTCGAAAACTCTAAAATATATAGGGTGGTCCATTTGAAATAAGCAAGTTGGTATCGACTTCCGGTATAAGCGGAAGTGCCAGCTGCTTGTAATTATTTTAGTTGGATAGTTGGATAATTATTTAAATTTTCAAAATCTTCTGATGCGTACTTTTCTCTATATCGATCGATTCAGTTCCCGGTGAGACACCATGTATACATTTTCCCAGTAAACTGATTTTAAAAAGACAGCAAAAGAGATAAGGGCACACAGTGAATCATTTTACTTTAACAAACATTTGTTATTATTTATTTGTTATTTGTGAAGAAATAACCGATGTAAATAATGAAAACAAAAAATCAAAGAATTTACGACGCCGTATTCTCTAAATGCAAACACTTGAATTTAAAGAATCTTTGATTTATCGCTGCCGAGAGCGTAAAGATATTATCTCTGAATTTTTTTTAGAGATAATTATAAATATAAATGATTTGGTTACAACAGTAGCAAGGTATCACAAAAACTGTCTAACCAAGTTTCACTTGAAGAACTTGGAGAAAACTACAGACTGATAAGCAAAAGTGCGTTGCATTTCAGCAACTCATCGAATTTTTAAATTCTAACAGTGCACGTTAGCAGAATTAGAAGACAAATTAGAAAGTTTTGGTGACCTAAAGTTTAGTAGAAAACATTTAAAAAGAAAGCTTGAAGATCACTACGCAACTCTTCTCTCTCTCTTCTCTTTACGTCAAAACCAGGCCATAGTGATATTGTTACACCAAAAGACTTTTCCGGTCAAATATTAACCGATACATGGTACAAAGAAACATTTGAAAATGACCATTAAGAAAACCAGAGTGGTTGAAACGGCAGAAAAAATTATTTTAAATGATATTATGAAAAAAAGTGGTTGACTTAGATAATTTCCCTCTAAATGAAGATCTTTTTCATAATGAACAGATTCCAGAATCTTTAATGTTATTATTGAACACTGTAATAAAATTTAGAAAAGTTGATAATAATGTTGTTAAAAGGAAAGTCTGGTTCTTACAGAGGCAATTATTTCTGCAGCTAGACCAAATCCCTATCTTTTACCACTTCAAATCTCTTTATAGTGGAGTAAAAATAGCCCAAAATAAAGCGATAGATAAAAAATTGTACATTTTAACTTTTGAATTTTTATTTTAATGCTACTAACATATACGGTTTTATAATAATTAAAATGTTCTATCTCCGTTATTTTTAAAGCCATAAAAGAGATTTAAAAAATGTTCTGGTTGATTATTGATGGCCTACAACTTTTATTTAAAACATATTTTCATAAACCTTACAATTTTCTTTATAATCATATAAATATAATTTTCCAAAATTTTAATTTTCAGTTTAAGTCAGTTTTCTACCACACAGACAGAGTTTAGTAAAATATGTAAAATATATATAAAGCCACATTTTTGGGCTATAGTTATCTGTTTAGAATATTAAAATCGGCTAATAAGTAAGGCAAGGAAAAAATATTTTGGGACTTTCAGTATGTTATTGTACTTATCATAGGCTACATATTCTGACAAATTCAGCTCGGCACTTAAAATGTCTAGGTCTAAACAAATTGTAGCGCGACTATATGAAGCCGAAACTCTACTAATACATATAAACAACGAACCTTTCATAGAGGTCGTCAAAAAGGAAAAGAAAAAGGAGGAATACTCCAATAATCGATCAAATGGACTCAAGTAATGATGTACAGCTGAAACCGGTAAGCAGACAAACGTTTCTTCACGTACATAAAACTCACCCTGAAACAACTGTCGAGGAGTTGACAACTTTTTTAAAATCAACTTTTCCAGAAGTTGTATGTGACAAGTTGAACTCGATGTATCCACACTATCCACATTATTACTCTTCCTTTAAAGTGACGATAGATGAATGTAATCTTCAAAAAGCCATGGAACCGTCGTCTTAGCCCAAGGGAGCATTTGCCAATAAATTTTTTCACAAGCGGAGAGCGGAGATAGAAGCAGACTAAAACCCAGTGAGGGGAATGAATTGCGCGTATTTTTGTCGACAAATTATCAGTCAATATGTGATTTAGTAAAGGTAAGTAACGTGATGAGTGTGTTTCATCTAAATGTACAGCGCCTTTCCAATAAGGTTGATCAAATAAATCTATTCCTCAATAAATTTAACTTTAATATCTTATGCTTATCAGAACATTGGTTAAATGAAAATAATATAAAATCAATAAGTATAATTGGTTATTCACTTACTAATTACTTTTGTAGATCCACCCATAAACACGGTGGAGTGGCCTTATTTGTAAACAATAACATATCGTCGTTGCCGCGATGAAACCTTCTATGTGCATTTCAAATAAATTTCCAGTAGACACAAAAAACATGACAATTTTATTCCAATGACTTACACAAGTTTGCTTTTTTTTATATATAATATAAATTATTAAACACATACATCAAAATTGCCTAATTTTGTTTTATTTAATTACATTCTTTTAGAAAAAAATATTTTTAATTTAATTTGCACATAGGAGTTTTCTGCGGACACAAACTAAACACATAAGTGGTTTCGCAAGGGGTTTATGAACAATTTTAATAAACACGAAATACAAAATAATTGGTCTTAATAAAAACTAACAATACTGTTGTTGAACAACAACACATTTAAACTAAGAATAAACTAAAATATAAAAAATCTCGTTTATTACATTTTTCCCGTTTTTGTTACTTTATTTTTTTTGTTAGCGGTCAAATTTTCCTTTTCATTTTGTTTTCTTTTTCATTTTTTTCTTTATCTTTCTTGTACGGCAAGCTGTCATAAAAAGGATGATGATCAATTTCGATGACATCCTTAAGGTCCTGCAGATGTAAAAACCTGGACTCTGAGATTGGTATTGGACTATGGTATAATTGAAGGACTACATTATCGGAGTATTTTCTTCTCTGTGGTAGTAAAGTGAACTCATCTGTATGGTTAATTTTATAATATATTTCTCCATTTGGCATGTATTTGAGAGATCTTATGTCCGTAACTGTTGGTCCTATTTTTCCAGGTGTCAACGACTTCAGGTTTGATTCCTGTTTTTCAAAACTTTTAAAAAATGAATAATCTACGACTTTTACCACATAAGGTTGTCTAGGACGAGCAGCTCTCATTTTTGCGACGAAATCAGTAGGTGAGTTAATGGGGAGTGTAAAATATTTTTCAAGCGTTGCGTGCGCGTTATCTGCCTTCATCATAGTGTGGCCTTTCTCTAAGTAAAGTTGTTCAATTGTAATATTTCTCTTTATAGCTAGATCACTTAGTGCACTAGCTAGAATTTTGTTGCAATTTTGATAGCAACAGCCATACTAAATCAGAACATAATGATCAAAATCTTCTTTTTTCGCATCAATGAAGTCCGTTATACAAGATATAAATTCGTTTGCCGTTACACCGCCGTTAGACTCATGCCAAACATACATAATAACATCTTTATTATTTAAAACATACAGCGTAAAATTATGTAGCTGCAATTTCTGTTTGTAATAATGTTTTGATGCCAACACTTTAGGACACAATAGTACACTTTGCAAGTCCATAGTCAAAATAAGTTTTCTATTACCAGCACTTTCTTTGGCCAAATTTTTCGCTGTTCTGGCTTCATCTTTTTTTTTCAAATGGATTTGATAATCTTCTTCAGAAATCTGCTTGGTATTGTAGTTGGTGCAAATATCACATTGATCTTTACGAGGTTGATGAATGCCTATGTTTGCTTTTTTCAAAACATTTTAAAAAAAATGTTTTTCCCGCTGCAAGAATGTCTTTTGAACTACACCAATCTCTATAAACTTCATGTAAATGTGTTGTTGAATGAAAGATAGCCTCCAAGTAAATTTTTTTTGAAGAAGACCGACAATAATGGCTAGGTACTTTTGGCAGAGTATCTAACCATTCTTTGATATTTAAATTTAAACTATTATTTTTAGCTGATCTTTTTGGTGTCACCTCAAAAATGTTTGGTAGGGATTCGTCAGTAGCATCTGAACATGAATTATCCAGTTGCCAGTTTTTCTTCACCCACCTTTTAAATGTATCCTCCCCAATTGATATTGTATTTATAAAAAAAGTGCGACAAACTTTTATCTTTCCGCCATCTTCTTTCTGTAAGAAAATTTCATGCCTTTCTTGTTTCTTGTTTCGATTTGTTGCATCTTTTCTTCTCTTTTCAACTTTTCTTGTTGTTGTTGCCCCTCTCACAAACATTTTTTTTCTGCCCATGATTCTAATTTCCAGAATTTATTAAATATAATGTTTCTTTCCTTTTCAGTAAAACGACCACAAAGATAAGATTTCTGACTCTTTTGGTCTATAGATGTATGATTACATCGTCGCATAACTTCCCGTGGGTTTTTTGAAATAAGCACATCCTTTGAGGCGTTTAGCCTGCTGAAGTTTTCTGATGTTTTTAATTTGTTGCTCATTTACATCTTGTTCTTCTTTAGATTGACTAATTTCAACCCGAATTTCTTCACTTTCGTTCTCGCTTTCAATTCTTTCTTCAGCTTTACTTTGCTCCACGTGATTAAATTCCTCGATACCTTCGTTTCCTATTCTATATGGACTTTTAATTTCAGTGTTTTGTTCAGTGCTCTGAACCTGATTTTCGCTTTCATAACAATCACTAGTTCCAGGATCAATTTCTGATACACTGTGTTGGAAATCTGGGAAAGACACATTTTTCAATGTTACTAAATCCGGAGGTTTTATTTCAACATTTTAAATTATTGTAATGTTTTCGTTTGTCAATGTATTTTTAGTTATATTTTCATCTAAAATCAGATTAATGACTTCTAGAAGCTCGCTATCTGGTACAATAGTAAAGGATTCCTCGTTAGCAATACATTCGCCCTCAAGTGCAATCTGCAGAATTCTTTTGCCTCGAGACATTTTCTGAAAGAAGATGCAATAATAAAGAAAACATACTTATCTATAGAAATAATTTACATGAATCGCGCTGCACTAAAAATGCATTACGCTAATAGACAAATATCATGTACCTACCGAAAATAAATAAATATACTATTATTATTATTATATATTTACTGTAAATACTTACTTTAAACCGCCTGTTAACAAATAGACAAAAGAAATTATTTTCTACACAAAATAGGTACACTTTCACGAACCATACATAAGGAGCACATCTGTTAACCTAAACGATAAACGACTGGCAGAAATTGGCGGAAATAAAAAGCGTGATATTTGTTGCTAAGAAATCTCCCATGTGACGTCAAATGAGATATACAGCGTACAACATAACAATACGAAAGAGTGGAGAAACCTCCTATGTGGCATTTGTAGCACATGGGAGATTTCAACATATCTTGTTATTGTTAAGTGATCTCGTAGCACATAGGTGGATTAATTTTTTATTTAAAATTATATTATTTTAAAAGAAAAGTACATAGGAGGTTTCGTTAGACTGTAGGGAATGTAGTTTTCTATCAAATGACACAAGAATCTCAAAATGTGAAAAAATGTCACATAGGAGGTTTCACCGCGGCAACGACGATAAATTATAAACCTATAAATTTAAATAGTTTTAATATCGAAATTAACTCTGAATTTTGTGGCATTGAGTTGCCCTATATAAAAACAGTAGTTATAACTACTTACAAGTCGTGTGTTGGTGATATAAACGTGTTCTTTCAAAATTTAGAACTTTTATTGGGTAAATATGTAACATATGGGATGAAAATAATCCTATTAGAGGATTTTAACATTAACTTTAAAACCATGTCTGATAACCTTACTAATTTCATTTGTTTAACAAGTTCTTTTGGACCTCAAAATTCTACATGCATTGGCAACATATTTACAAATATAAATGAACCCTCCTTCAATACAGGAGTACTTGACTCCTGCATGTCTGACCATCTAGCTCAATATATTATCATAAATACAAAGGTTGATAAAAAACCGCTCAGGTTATTAGGAGACATATTAGTAAAACTGGTATTGATGCATTACGTAACTCCCTGTCGGAGGTTGACTGGAGTGTATTTAATAATGTTAAAGACAATATTCAAATTTACCAACTTAGCACATTTAGATGATGCTATAAGTATATAAATGAATTTTTGCTGTTCTGTCTAATGATGATGTATATTTTTAATCTAGTTGTTGACTTTTAATAATTGTCATATATATCGTAATTATTGTGTACGTTCAATTACTATGATATGGTAGCAGAGCATGGTTCCTTTAAAAACTGAAGGTGTGAAGGTGTTATCGAGTGACTGGTTGAGCGGTGTCGAGTAAGTGCGAAAAATTAAGCGCGGTCGACTAGGTTTTGTTCACTGCATTTTCTTCGAGACAATAACACGGTCGAAATGGAGTTTCACGGGATAGAAAAGTTGAGAGGTACTGAAAATTGGTGCCTTTGGAAGTTCGCCATCAAGAATGTGCTGCGAGGAACTGAAGGAGCGTATGAGGTATGCACTGGTCAACTTCAGGAACCTGCAGCTCTGAAAGCGGATGCATCGGATGCGGCACAAGTGACTTTCGAGGCTCAATCAAAAGCGTGGGATAAGGCAGATCGAGCGGCAAGTCAAATTATTGTGAAAACCCTTGAGTCAAAGGTAATGGCGTTGCTGGTAACATGCGAGAAAGCAAGAGAAATGTGGCTGAAGTTGCATAGTGTTTATGAGCAACAAAATAAACAAGCTGCGCACTCTGTACAAGCAGAATTTTTCAGCTTTAATAAAGATTTTACCGATGATATGGTAACGCATATTGCTAAATTTGAAGGGTTGATTTTGCGACTGCAGCAACTGAGTGTAAAACCTGAGGAGTCATCTCTTGTAGTCAAGCTGCTGGACTCGCTTCCCGACGAGTACGAGAGTCTGCGTCAAGCTTGGTGGGCGAGACCGGAGAATCAACAAACTCTGGATAACTTGATTGGAGTATTGACGTCCGAAGACAAGCGTCGATTGCAGCGTGCTGAAAAACAAGAGAATTTGGTAGCTCTGTTAGCAAGTAGAGCCAAGATACATGACAAGAGTAAGTACAGAAATTTCAGTAAGCACAGTTAATTCTCCAGCAAAGAGGCAAATAAATCAGCTGATTGTACGAGTGCAAATAAAAGTTCGAAAATACGTTGCTACTTTTGTCATGAAATCGGAAACATTCGCAAAGAGTGTAAGAAGAGAAAGCAAGGATCATCAATACACAAGAACGAGATGAAGGACGAGGCTTTTATTTGCGAAATACTCAATGCAGAATCCAATGACGTATGAATTGCAGACTCTGGTACAACAGACCACGTAACACATCACAGAGAATGGTTTGATTCATATCAACCATTTGGGATGCCTGTCAAGATTTACATTGGCAACAAGACGACGATGGACGCACTTGGAAAGGGTATAATTCGATTTGAGGCTCTTATCAGTGGTCATTGGAAGGCGTGCCACATGGAAAATGTCCTGTTCGTGCCTCAAGCTCGTAGAAATCTTTTCTCTGTAACGTCAGCAGGCGATAAAGGAATGACGTTTATTTCAGACAGCAGTGAATGCAAATTTGTCAAAGCTGGGACAATAAAGGCGTGAGCAGTACGATCAGGTCATTTATTTAAAATGATCATTCGTGTCATTAATGCACATTTGCCATGTTTCGGCGAAGCCAATGTCATTTCTTCTCGGGAGATGCTACAAGTTTGGCATAAACGCTTGTGTCATCAGAATAAGCGTCACGTAATGAAGCTGCTGAAGAGTCGTGGCGTGAACTTCGTCGACGATGATCATTTTTGTGGAGCCTGTATCGAGGGGAAGCAACATTCTAGTAGTTATCAAGATCGAAAGCAGCGTGCCATGGAACCAGGCGAAGTCATGCATGCCGATTTGTGTGGGCCTATGGAGCAAACGTCTCTTGGAGGCTCTAAGTATTTTTTGTGCATGACATGTGACTTCTCAAAATATCGCATGGTATATTTCCTCAAAGAAAAATCGAGACGGTGCAAAAGGTTGCTGAAATTCTGAAGCTGGTTGAAAACTTTCGAGGACGAAATATGAAAAGTTTGCAATGCGATGGTGGTAAAGAATTTGATAATTCTGAAATGAAAAAACTTCTAACATCTCATGGAGTGTTATTAAACATCACGAATCCATACACACCACAACAAAATGGATGTGCTGAGCGCTCCAATAGAACCATCGTCGATTCAGCTCGGACTCTTCTATTGGCAAAGGACTTACCGAAGTGCTTATGGGCCGAAGCAGTGAGTGCCGTAGTTTACACTTTAAATCGAACTGGACCCAGCAGCATAGAGGGAAAATCACCGTATGAGCATTTTGTTGAAAAAACCACTCATTTGAATAAGTTCCATATTTTTGGAATGGATTGCTACGTGCATGTGCCAACGGAGAGACGAAGAAAATGGGATCCAAGGGGCAAGCCTGGTATTTTTGTTGGATACTCAGACAACATAGAAGGTTTTCGAGTTTGGTTAAAATCTGAGAATCAAGTGGTTCGGAGCAGAAATTTAGTGTTTGAACTAGAGAGCTCAGGAAAGCTGATGACCTTGCTTCCTGATGCAATGCAGAATCCTTCAGTTGTCGAGAACGATAAAAAGCATATTCATGATCCAGTTGAGGCTATAAACGAATTATCATCCGAAGAAGACGTATTGGAACTGCTGAAGCCTTCATCAGGTGATAACGAAATGCCGAAGTCACCGTTGCCAAACCGAAGACTTCGTGATCGAGCTGAACTTCAACATCCTAAACGATTGATTGAAATGATGGTTGCCGAGCTCGACGAACCCAAAAGCTTTGCTGAAGCTATTACATCGGAGGAACAGCAGTTATGGAAAGCTGCTATAGAAGAAGAGTTGTCATCACTGGAGAAAAATTCAACCTGGGAAATGGTCAGTTTACCAGAAGAGCGGAATGCTATTTCTAATCGTTGGATTTTTCGGAAGAAACGAAATGCAGACGGCCATATTTTTCGATATAAGGCACGTTTGGTAGCCCGGGGCTTTAGCCAGCGCGAAGGGATCGACTACGATGAGACTTTTAGCCCGGTGGCCCGCTTCGATACCATTCGAGCAGTACTGAGTATAGCTGCTCATGAAAAATTGGAACTGGCCCAATTTGACATCAAAACAGCCTTCTTGCATGGGTTTATCGACGAAGAGATATATATGAATCAACCTGAAGGCTTCAACGACGGAACTCAACGAGTGTGTAAGCTGCGAAGAAGTCTGTACGGACTGAAGCAGTCCCCAAGATGCTGGAACAAACGTTTTAAAGAAGTTTTATTGTCCTTTGATTTTAAGGAAAGCCTGGCTGACTCCTGTCTTTATTATATGTTTTCAAATGCCACCAAAATTGTCGTAGTTCTCTATGTTGATGGCGGACTCGTGATGGCATCAAGGAAGAATCTCATTAATGACTTCCTGAATAGATTGCAGGCGAAATTCGAGATGACTGTTGATCCTGTTGGCTATTTTTTGAACATTCGGATCAAGAAATTCGCTGATGGGTCGATTCACATTGGACAGCAACGATACATCGTTGATATTTTGCAGCGTTTTTATATGGAGGCCGCGAAGCCTGTATCGACTCCTATAAACAAACATCAAGATGTAAAGGAGGTAAAAGAAGAAACTGCAGTTACTAAAGCTCCTTATCGAGAGGCAGTGGGCTGCCTCATGTATCTTGCTGAAGCTACACGACCTGATATAGCATTTGTTGTCAGTTACCTATCACAGTTTCTTGAAAAACCAACAGATGAGCACTGGACAATGGTCAAACGTATATTCAGATACCTGAATGGCACAAAGGCGTTTGATATTAGATACAAGACTGCAACAGGGAATATCAGAAAACTAGAAGCCTATAGCGACGCTGATTTTGCGAGTGATCCTGCGACACGTCGTTCAGTTAGCGGCATCGTTTTCAAGTTTAGCGAAGGGGCAATTCTTTGGGCGAGTAGGCGTCAAAACTGTGTCTCATTGTCAACTACCGAGGCCGAATATATTGTAGCCAGCGAAGCCTCGAAAAATGCTGTGTAGTTGGAACGTCTTTTTGGCGAGATCGCTCCTGTGACGTCTATACCTGTGCTCAAAGTTGACAACTCAAGTGCTATTAAACTTGCCAAGAATCCGATTTTTCATAAAAGGTCCAAGCACATAGATGTGCGTGCACACTACGTACGAGAGCCGATCCAGAATGGGAAGTTGAACATCGAACATGTTCCGAATCAGGAACAAGTTGCAGACTTATTGACAAAGCCGATTCTTCGGGTACAATTTCAAAATCTGAGGACGATGTTGAAGATGACGGAATCTTGATTTATTTTTTTTGTGTGCTTTGTATTCAGTAGAATCATCATTAATATTTTTGTATTGTATTCATTTATTGAACTTTAGAGGAAGAAAATTGAATATTAAGGGGAAGTGTTAAAGATAATATTCAAATTTACCAACTTAGCACATTTAGATGATGCTATAAGTATATAAATGATTTTTTGCTGTTTTGTCTAATGATGATGTATATTTTTAATCTAGTTGTTGACTTTTAATAAATGTCATATATATCGTAATTATTGTGTACGTTCAATTACTTTGATAAATAATAAGGAAAAAGATGTAAATTTTCTAGCAAAATTGCTTGTCAGTACTTACCAATCATTGGTGTATAAGCACTTTCCCTTAATAAAATCGTTTTCAAGAACTGGTAAAGCACCAGTTAGATGGTACAATCACTACTTAAAAAATATCAGAGACAAACTATCTACTCTACAGTTCATAAGTAATGTTACTAAAGCTCCTGAAGACTTACACATATACAAGTTGATAAAAAAAGAATATGAACAACAAGTAATAAATACAAAAAAAGCAGCATATAACGACTTCATTATCAGATCGGAAAATAAGTCTAAGTCTAGGTGGCAATTAATTAATATTGAACGTAATAAAAATGTTCCTAATCTCAATATTGCATTATCACAAGACAGCTTAAATACTTATTTTGTGAATATTGCTGATACCATAAATTCGCATATTTTAAACAATTATAAATGCACTCCAGCTCCCTCTTGCTCATTTTTCCTGTCTCCTGTTACATCAGAAGATGTACTCGATGAAATAAATTTATTAAAAAATACACACTCTTTTGATATCCATGATCTAAATCGTAAAATAATTAAAGAAACCTGTGATTTGATTATACAACTATTAACGTGCCTAATAAATTTAATTTTTGAAACCGGAGTTTTTCCTTACATATTCAAATACTCAAAAATCATACCTATCTTCAAAAAAGGTGAACCCTCAAAGGAGGGAAATTACCAACCAATCTCCATCATCTCGATATTTGCGAAGATTGTTGAAACGATATTAAAACTTAGGCTTACCAGGTACATCGAATCTAATCAAATTTTAAATAATTCTCAATTCGAATTTAGGGCAAAACATTCGACCTCACAAGCAGCGCTGAAAGTAGTGAGTGACATAGTCGAAGGCCTTGAACAGGGCAAGCATACAGCCTTAACATAGTGTGACGTCTCCAGGTCTCCACGTCTCTTCGACTGTGTCTCTCATGATATTCTTTTACAAAAATTAAATTATTACGGTATAAGAGGTTTAGCCCTCGCTCTTTTTAGTTCGTACTTATCAAATAGGGTTCAGTGTGTCAGTTTTGATAATGCCTCGTCTAATTTTGAGGTTGTAAAGCATGGTGTCCCCCAGGGTTCAACCTTGGGGCCATTACTGTTAATCATTTATATCAATGATATATGTAACTTCCTTTTACCTGGTAATTGTGTTCTATTTGCAGACGACTCAATATTAATTTGTTCAGATAATACTTTTAATGATTTAATAGACACATCGAAAGCCTGTGAAAAACGAGCCCAAGAGTGATTTTCAAGCAATAGGCTTATGTTAAATGAGGACAAGACTCAAAAGCTATACCTTTCTACCAATAATAAATTTGTTAATGGAGATAATGTTAATTTGCTTGGCATAGTCATTGATGATAGACTGAATTGGAGCTGTCACGTAGATAAATTAAGACACAAGTTATGCAATATAACCTTTTTAATTAGACAACCAAAAGTCACACTTCATGTAGACACTTTAAGAATGACTTATTTTTCACCTTTCCATTCTCAAATAAGTTATGGCATTTTGTTATGGGGAAACTCTAGTTTTGCCATAAAAATTTTTAGACAGCAAAAGAAAGTGGTTAGGATAATAGCTAAAGCTGACTACAGAGAACATTGTCGGCCTTTGTTTATTATGTTAGAACCTACCATCACTTTATATTTATTCTGTTTTGCTTGAAATTCACAAAAATAATAATCATTTCACAAAACAATCAAATTTACACAATTATAGTACTAGGAATGCAAATCTATTAAGAGCTCCTTACTTTAAACTGTCCAAGACGCAAAAGAACTCGTTAAACTTAAAGCTTTATAATAAATTACCGTCACACATTAAATCTTTAAATGACCACCAATTTAAAAAATACATAAAAAACTACATGTTTCTATACAATAGATGAATTTCTAAATTCTACCCATCCAATGTAACTAAATCTTTTTTCTTTTTCGAAATTATTACTGTCCCATCAGCCTACTGGATTTATGACCTCGCTCGCCACGTTACTGACCCAATATTTTATATTTACCTATTTTTTTATGACTTCACTATTGTTATGTATTCCTGTGTCACGGCACATCTTGCTTCTGTTTATTAGGATGCAGCTCCATATATTTTATTTATACACTGTCATGTTTTATTTTCTTGTGAACCTCAGTGCTTGTTTATATACACTGTTATTTTCTAGACTTGCTACAAATGTACTTTTTACATAAAGTAGCCAAATAAACGATTCTATTCTATTCTATTCTATTCTATTCTATTAATTCAAGGAATAATTGTGTTAAAAATGTTTTGATTATTGTTATCATTTAATACTAAATTACCTGCAGTTATATTTAGTAGTGGCTCTAAGCTAATGGTGCAGAAGATCTCACTCACCTAGAAAATAAAAATGTCAAATTTACTACTTTGCTCAGCTTAACTACATAATAATAGTTATCATTAAGGCCGCAATTATCCATTTTACATAGTGTATAATGGCTGAACTTAGTTAAGTACTGAAACTGCCAAAGTTTTATTAAACCCACTACAATGTTATGTGGGATCAATGTTGAAAAAAAAAAGTTATTATACGCTGAACTAATTCTGAACATGACAGATCCATTACCAGACAATTTTCCTAGTGTACATCATTTTCTATCGGAGCCTTTTCACGGAGACAACGTATCAAAGTATCATGCTTTATTTTATCCCGTTTCAAGTTTTCTTATTGTAAATCCAAACAATTCTTTACCTTCTAGAAGCTTTCACGTGAAAGGTACCAGTGATCCAAGTTACAAAATAGACACTGCCATTTTAGTGGCATCGTAACATTTATAAAATAAAATTTATTGGGGAAAAGGCAAACGTTTATTTTAAGGTGCGTTTTAATCAAAATGATGTGAGAGTAAGTAATAAATATATCGAAAGTACTTCATTACTTCCTACTTCGTCTTATTTATGAAAGAAATAATATTTACTTTTTGTATAATTTTTATAATGCAGATTGAATGTAATACTTGAGAAATCCGATCATCAAGATAATAAAAATAAAAAATAAATAATAAAAATAGAGTATTATTTAATAGGTTTGAATTCACTGATTTTAAGGTTTCTGAAGATTTTAACTCTTCCTATTCCAAACTAAGTTTAAAACTTTGATGTGGCCACAAAGTAACATCCATTTTTCACAATAAATTTCACGTAAAGAAATTATCATCCGTCATTAACTGTACATATAAACTTTTTATTTTAAGTTAATCCAAATAGTCCTTTTAGCGACATTCTGAACATTAAAGGTTTGTATTATCTTTTGCAATACATTTCTCCAGCGTCCTCTGTTTTCGAGGGTGAAAAAACGATGGTGATGGTTTCGAGTCTTGTGTACTGGCTCTATCAAGGAAAAACCACTCCAATTTGCGAGTTCTCGGTCTTGGGTTTGCGAGGGCTTGTCGGGTCGGTTTTTTTGGGGGGGAATAAAAATAAATTCCCCTTTCCCCTTCCGTAATAGCAATCCCCCCCCCAAAATACGGACTCGACAAGATTTTTAGAGGGCAGGGATCACGATGGGGGGTGTTATATCTTAACCCCACGCTCCTGCAACTACCCTCAATATATAAAAACCACCCCCTCTTCCGTGCTGTCGGTTCTAGGCACGCGAGGGTTTTTCCGATCAGGTTTTTAAAAAGAATATAAGCTAAATCACTTATCTGAGATAGAATGGCTGCATCAATGCCCGGCGGTTTTTGTTGCGAGTGTGGATAGATTTATTGGCAAACAATATTTTTTTATTTAAATAATTATTTAAGAACTGGTATGCTCATATGATATTCTTTAAAAAAAATTTATTTAATGATACTCGTATTATGCAACTACTCTAGTATATTAATCTACGCTTTGATTTGATTTCTTTATTTATACAATTTATAGAAAAAGGGGATAGTTACGAAGAGGTACAGTGAAAAAAAATACCACCATCATGCTTCCCGCCCTCGAAAACCTATGAAAAGTCCGTTTCGAGCCCGTTATCCCATTTTTCAAGTGATTTCGGTGTTGCGAGCAGGATAATTCCAACCCCCCGGGGTTTCTTAGGTTAACTGTGGTTTAGTAATAGCTAATTTCTTTGATAGTCTTATAAAAATCCCAATCTGACAAATCTCCGCATGCCTAGACCGACAGCATGGAAGAGGTGGTGGTTCTTATACATTGACCGTAGTTGCGGGAGGCTATGGTGAAAAGTAACACAACCATCGTGATTTCTGGATTAGAAAAGCCACAAAAAATCTTGTCGAGTCCGTATTTTTTTTATTTTTTGGAGATATTGCGTTTACGGGCGTGGGTAAGTTCAACTCGGTCCGTGGTATTCTAGTGCAAATTAACTGAATTTATTATTATTTCCCCCGAAAACCAGATCCGACGAGCCCTCGCAAGCCCAAGACCGAGAAGTCGGGGTGTTTTGTTCTGGATGGGGGAAGTACGCAAAGGTTTCAGAACTCGAAGCCATCACCATCGTTTTCTTATCCTCTAAAACAGAATGCATTACAAAAGATTCTATTACCTTTTTGGAACCTCATTAAATGAATGAAAATGACAAGAACTATATGCTATATTATTTTTATTTCCAAAACTGAAATATGCTTATGAGGTGCTTTCTAGAACTAATTCAATCAGAAATTAGTGACACATTTGCAACAAAAATCTAACTGATACCAAACGTTACCCGAAGATGACGTGGAATATACATTTATCACAACATGGGCCAACTTATAACTTTGAAATATTCTTAAATACATTCGGACATATAACAACTGATCAAAATAATATCTTGATGTTAATGCCACCTTTTTAATGATGAAGATGATCATGATGCCAGATCTCAGTTAGAAAATAATTTTATTCATTTAACTAATTTTAACAAAACCCAAACAAAAGATACCTATCCAACGAAAATGGTAGGTTATTGGATCTAATAACGGTATGGTGCATCATATCGGCCACGACATTGAAAAAGCTAAAAGTAGTTGAGCACAAATTTATGCACCTCATTTCGAATTCTGGAAGGAACATCTTCCTCAGAGATCTCTATGCACATTGCGATGACAGAACCCCGATAGCGGACTACATCCAGAATATCTCTCAAAACTTCTACTCGTTCAAGCTGGGGGATAGCCCGATAACAAGGCACATCACGCAAATTAGACAGCACAATGTCCCATTTTGGATAAAACACCCCTTACCCTACCAGACGTTACCGATTCTCCGGTAACCTCTGTAGCCAAGTTTCACCAACTATAACTTCAGCTTGCCCTATCCACCGTTCACTAATATTTTATACCTTTTCACTACCTTTAAATCTTTCCTGCCCCCCTCGTCCTTTCTATTTATTACTTTTCGTCACGTTTATTTTTCTTGGTTTCTTTTTGTACATTTTGTCTCTAAATTCGTTTCTCGTCATTAAAATCTTTGCAAATCAAAACCTTTTCTAAATCAAAATTTTTAAAATCACAATTTAGGCCAGTCCTGCGCAGCCCAGAATTGACGTATCTCGCGGAAGGCATCTCGTTCAAGTTGAGGTGCCTACGTCAGTTTAATTAAAAACTGTTCATGTGTCAAAGTGTCTAAAACATTGTATAATTTTAAGTTTTATTAAATCTGTTCTTTAGATATAGTTGAAAATTGTATTACCCATTTTTATTTGTTTTTTAAAAGGTGTTTAGGTTAGTCCTTTTACATGATCGTTTTTCGCCGACCCGGACCAGTCCCACTCGATCCTGCAATCCGCCACCGCGTCAGTGCGGTGGTTACATGATCGGTCCTGGAGGAGGCTCTGATTAGACAACTGTTGTAACATCAACATTAATAAAGCCATGGTGAATTGAATTGAATTGGATCTAGTAACGACAAATATAAATTGCAATGTAATTCATGATAATGCACTACTAGTAAGAGAAGATCTGCATCACCCCACTCTATATTAATTTTCTGGCTAAACTGACTAAACAATCAAAATTTTACAGAAACAACATTAGTAAATTCTATAATTTTCAGAAATCCAACTTTGAATTTTATTTTATGAAGTATTATTTAATACAGATTGCTCGTTTCTTAATGAATTGTCTGATACCACTGACGCCTTAGAAGACGTCTACCTGAAGTTACATTCTACAATTATATATACCTTAATTTAAAAATGAAAAACGTAACTCCCTGTATTAATAGTCAATATTAAACTTACTATAAACATGAATACAAAAATCACTTATATCAGCATTGCTAAAACTTAAAACTTCTGAGGCTTTCAATAACTTTATGTAAAAAATCTAAAAAGCCTTATAACCGACTCGAATAAAAATGATGATGAATCTAGACATTAATCCATTTAATAATGTGCTTAACCTTGACATACATTTTTGCACTGAAGAAATATCAATAAATTAATTGAAGAATAAGATGACAGATGCTCATGAACAAATACGAAGTTTTCTAATCAAGGATTGCTCTGGTAAGTTTATTAAACCATTAAAATTTTTATTCAATTTGACACCATGTACATTGGTATTTCCAGAATAATGGAAATTAGGCAATTTTTTCGATACTAAAAGGCGATAATACAAGACAAGTAATACAGCAAACTATAAACTCATTACAAAGTTGCCTAACTTCGTAAAAATATTTAAGATATCTTTTGTCATTGCTGAATATTTTAATTTCATCTATTTAGCGCATTTTAATGAAAACATGTCAAGGCGATATAAACGTGTCGAATAAATTTTGGTCCCACGCGTTTACTGGGTAAGAGACACTTCAACGATGACACTCTATTCAATATACCAATATTGTAATTAGTTTTGCAAATTATTTTAATAGTGCCTATTTAAAAGATAATGATGAATCTAAACATAATAGTTCATTTAATAATGTGCTTAACGTTGACATAAATTTTTGTACTGAGGCAGATATAAAAATATCAAATTAATAGAAGAATAAAATGATATGTGCCCATGGACAAATACGAAGCTTTTCTAATCAAGAACTGCTCTGGTAAATTTATTAAACCAATAGCATTTTTACTCAATTTGGCACTATATACATCGGTATCTCCAGATTAATGGAAATTAGTCAATTTATTCGATACTAAAAAAGCGATAATATAAGTAATACATCAAACTATAGACTCATTACAATCTTGCTTAATTTCGCAAAAGTATTTAAGATATCTCTTGTCATTGCGGAATATTTTAATTTCAACTTTTTAGCAAATTTTAATGAAAACATGCTTTAAAACTTATTTTGTATATTTTTATTCATTCAATTTATTTATTGAGATTAATCTATCCTTTTATTGGTAACATGTAGAAAGATTTTCACTTCCCTTTTTCGTTCAAATCAGGTACATATATCTTTATTAGGAGAGTTTGTATATCATACATCACTTAGTTTAAAGTAGTCCTTGCCAGCTCTAGCACCTGACACCCAGGACAACGAAAATGCACAAAAACATACATTACATGCAGTAGACGAATGTAAGAACTGGGTCTCTAAGCGACAATCAATAAAATGTTTACGATAAGACCAACAGGGCATTCTAAACAAGAGCTGCACTCTAGCTCAGATTTACGCAGCTGCATATGTTTAATTTGTAACCCTGACGTTTATATATTCAATATATTTACTGTTAGTTTCTGTTAATCGAAAAAAATGTGTATCAAATAAATATATCGATAATGATGCGACGGTGTTGCAAACACCCAAAATAGATTTACAGTGGTTTCTTGCGAATAGCTTAAATATTTCAGGTAGTTAGAAACGTAAACAGATCCGAAGAATCGCAGCCAATTTATAAGTCTTGTATATTTGATCCATGTGAGATATCCTAGAGAAAACCTGTGCTTTCAAAAACAAAAGCAGTCCATTCCATGGTAGATCTCGTAGATCTTCCGGCCTCAGAAACTGGTTCTCAATATATCTGTACCTTGATGCTCTTACTATTGTCAAAAAATTGACCTAAACATATCCAAAGTTATCATGATTGGAGTCAGCAAAAGTCTCATTTGAAAGAAATTTTTCGAAACTGTAACAAAATCCGATATTTTATATGAACCGCACCCGATACGTAAAAAGTACTATGAAAGTTTTTCGAATTTGCAAAAAAAAATGTATTTTTCGGGACTACAACAAAAATTTTATTTTGGAAAACTATTATATTTACTGCAATAAATGACGTCCTATGGAGCGCCATTTGTGGAACCATATCAAATTACGTCGCAAGGGGTCTAAATTCAGCAACTACCTCGAAAACCGACGCTGTGTAGTACTGTTCCTCACGCATAGTATGGATTAAGAGGGTGAGTTAAAAGCTCTGTATTAAAATTTTTTAAGGGATATTTTTCGAGGGCGAATTTTTTCGATCGTCATTTTTCAAACTTAGCCCATCGTCTTTGGCGGTAAATGTATGTTTTTCGTCGTATTTGTCTAAACACAGTTCCTCAGTGATTCTGAATCCATGTCGTTCTATTATCAGCGTACATAGTGCATGGTACCGCCTTGCCTGAACGTATGAATATAATATTCTAATCCGTTGTGAGTCGAGCAATTTCAAGCTGCCCCAAATTTTATATAATATTTACCATATACGAATAAAGACAGGTAATCTAAAAGGCCCACAAAGTTGTAAACATGAAACTTTTAGTTGAAGCTTTTTAGTGTCAATCAATTGCTAAAAGGATACATTGAATGTTAGTTAGAGTCTGCATCGTCCGCGTCCTCCTAATTCTCACCATGTGTGATATGGACCGACCCTTTTGTTAACCATATACCTATCTACTCGAAAAGCTACTATGAAATAGTACGCAAGGAGACAAAACACCGACTATCCACTGACTGAGTGATAATCTAGCTCTTTACAGGTAGAGTCAAAAAAGCATCATGTGGTTCAGCCCCTAGGTTTTTGCATTTCACATTCCATTTTTGAACAGTCTATTTGTCGCTTTCCGAGCTTTCAATTCCGCTTCGATATGAAAAGGTAATTTCAGGGATGGCCCCTATTCAAATAGTTGGAGTGGTCCTAATTACCAATGTCCTAGAGAGAGACTAGCCTTTGAACTCGATATAGTCGACTCATCATTGTGAAGACTTCTAGCACCACTACCCCACCAGTGTCATATATGTTAAAAAGGATTTTCATTTGCAGTATACGTCCAAAGAGTAGTCTTCCCCATTTAGAACTAAGCTAAAGAGTAAGCTTTCCTCGTTTTAACTTCCAAGAGTTTCTCTCATGACAGTTTGGAGTCTAGTATTGCTTCCAGATACCTCACTGTACGGATAAGTTACCACCGTATATCCATAAGACGGGGAAGCTGATTACTTTTCTTCTTTTTTAACGAACAGCATTGGCTCTGTTTTGCCAGAATTGACAGAGAGCCCATGCATGTTACAACAAACCTGGACTATATTAGGAGCCACTTGCATAAGTCATGATAAATTCATTTTAAATTGTCCTTTTCACAGATAAATCTCTTGGTAGATATGAAGTTTTAACATAAGACATAAATATCCATCAAAAATGATTTAAAAAAAATCCAATAAGTGAATTGTACGTCTGCTAAAGCAAAGAAACAAAACCATAAATACGGCTGACTATAAACTTTTAATGCAAAGATAACTTATGCAATATTAAATTGGATATATGCATTTTACAATATTAAAATAACAAAACATGTCTTTATTTAGAAATATCTAATCTATATTAAAATTAAATATACATTCCTCGAATCTTGTATCCCAAGCCATATGTGAAAATGCGAAATCCAGAAATTGCATGGATTATTTTTGAAATAGCTCCTCTAGTTAAAGTCCCTGAATTTTAGAGTTTACAAATATCAAATAAACATTAAGTTATAAATAGAAGCTTTCTGTAATGCAAACAGGGTATTGTATCATTTCAATTTTGTTATTCACTGCTTTACTTATAGCAGACCATAGTAAAATTGCAATAAAATTAATGAGTTACACAATAATTCTTTTAACCTTACTGAGAGAGAGATTTTATAGCTGTAAAGAATTTTGAGTTTAGCATAAGCCGCTCTAATTAAACTGTTTATATGAAGGTTAAATTTAAGTTTATATTACCAGGTCTAGATTGTTACAGGTGTGTTTTGTTTCTAAAGATATTCGATAAACAAATATTTATTATCTTTGGCCATAACTCCTTTTTAAATGCATGTAAATGTATAAGACTACCTAAGTAGAATTATGGCAGGTGTCACTACATATATGAATTTTCACTCAATAATTTCAGTTGTTTGCAAAATTAGTTAATTTAAATCTCAAGATTGACACTATTTTTTAAGAAGAAAGAAGTCTCATCCATAACGACAGCTGAATTTAGGGGAATATTTTTCAAACAAATCCGCGGTCATATCTTCGAGATAGTCAGCAGAATACTGTTTTATGTTTTTGGCTGACAAGAGCAGTACGTTGGGTACGAACCCATTTTTAATTCCGGCATGCAGAATTATAGTGTTTTCCCCTTGAACATGGCGCACTTAAAGTACAATTTTGAGTCGTGCCTGTTCAACCATAATTAACAGTATAATTAACAGTATTATGCATATCAAACCACAACTCGCCCAGATATATTACCGTCCTATTTGATTCGTGGCACTCTTTTATTTTAAGCAAATATTCCTGTCTAATTTCCACAATACGTCGTGATTTTATTACTATAGACGGTTATTATTTTTTTTTATTTAAATCTACTTTAATAAAATACCCTTTAAAGTTTGCAAAGATTGAGAATTATAATCAGGGTATTAGCGCAACTTATTCGAAATCATTTCCAAAGTAGGGACTTCATCTTCTTGATAAAAATTATAAACTGTTCTTATGAGAATGTCTTTTGAATCATCGTCAATTTTTCTAAATTTTTGATTTTCCCGTTTTCTTTTAACAGAGTGATCTACAACAACCCCTTTTTTAATAACAAGATTAATAGTAGAAGTCGGAATCTTAGTTAATTCAAACATTCTTTCTATAATACCTGTATCTGTCATTTGATTATTTTCTCTCTTTATGCAGGTCTAAATATTTAAAAGAAGGCGCTGGGTTTGCACGTGGAAATCTTGCTTCTTAATCTTACAACTCGAGATTCGATTGACTCAGTCACCTCGTCTTCAACATTTTCATTATGTAAGTTTTCGTCTGTATCAAAAAGCAACTTTAGACATATTTGATAGAAGTATTACAGTTAATAATAAGTTATTGTAAATATAACACAAACAACTTACGCTTTTTTTATTAGGAGAAATCCACTACGCAAGGTTAGATAAACGTACGGCACTGCCCAGTTCCACGAAAACAGTATCTTACAGCACTTTCTTGTTTTAGAAATAGTCATTCGGGATATCAGCTTGAATTCTTTACCGACCGCCGCATCGACGCAATTGTACACCTGCTCGATTACAACTCATATACGAGGGGATAAATTATATCCCAAATGCGGTGCTGCCTGCCGTAGAGAGGCATAGCAACGGGCATCCCTGATGGAGACGCTGAATTTATAATATTTCAAACTGAGATTGGATAAACTATACATTTACTAATTATCTAGTGACCCAGCAGATCTGCAAAATCACGTCGTCTGGATTGCCCTTTTGGAGATTCCAGGTAAATTGAACTGCTCTAAGTACTCTCATAACACCCGTAGTTGATATTATGATTGGGACAGCTTCTAATCGCCATACATATGAAAGCTCGATATAATATGTGACACTAGTCTCATTTAATATCAACCAACATTTGCATCTCCGCTTTCCCAGAATAATTCATAAAAGCACTCAAGGACAGTTATATCGAGAAACAGACGCCAGAATGAGGTTTATCTGTATATTTAGAAAACGAACGATCGAATGTCGTCGTAAAATAAAACAAGGTGAGATAAAGAGTTATCCAGTGAAATGCTGCACTCCCGTGTGATATTAGCAATGCAACTCCAGGTTACTACGATATATTCTACAACCAACACCTCTTTCTCGTAAACGTTGGTCAATAAGATTACACTGCACATTCGTTCGCTTCAGGAATTTTATCTTTTCTTAGATGCAAACTGCATATATCGGCTAGTCGTAATTGAAATATTTGCCAGTCCAGACTGAATACATTCTCTGGGTGTTCTGGTTTTAATACAATATATAATCTTTTTGTGGTATTTGAATACCATAAGAGAGAAGTTCTAGAGGAAAAATTTATGGAAAATATTTACATAAATACGAAATATATAATCAAAATATATGTGAGGGCCAGGAACAGCTGCCAAGGATTAGCACTATTAAGACTGATGAGGCGAATATTAAAGAAGTCTAGATGCTGTAAACCTGTAATATTTTTGTGTGCTTTTATTCATTGCTGCTACAATGGCAAATATTTAAAAATATACAGGGTTGGACAAAAGTATGGATTAATGACTACAATTTTTTCCGTAGACAGGGATAGGGATACAGCTACTTTTGTTGTTGTGCACATTTGGGTGCTTTCTGTATTTTTTATATCAAGTTGAGATATGATGTTATCAAAAATGTTTTTAGATTGCAAAATATATTTTTTCCTTTTTCTGGTGAGAAGAATAGGAAGAACAAGAGTCAAGAAGAAAGAGAAGAATAGGGAACGAGACAACAAGAACAAGAAAATAGATGCCAGGAAGAATTAAGAAAAATTATGGAAGACCTGTAAATAAGAATTCGCGATGAGAAACAGGAAGAAATTACACGCCAGGGAGAATTGAGGAAAATTATATAGGTGCAACAAGATGCTATCCTTTCTGCCACTGAAGACCACAAAAGTGAAATTAAAGAGGGCATGGGCAACATAAAGGCTGACGTAAGTGAAGTGAAAGGAAAAGTAGAAAAGGTTGAAGAAAAAGTTGGTGTCGTCGAAGGGAAGTTTGTGACATTAAGGAAAAAGTTGCTGATGACGATGAAAAAGTTTGTTACATCGAAGGAAAAGTTAGTGATATTGAAGAAAAATTCCGAGTAGTTGAGAGAGAGAGAGAGAAGTGGAAGGAATTAAGCGACAGTTGAGAGAAAAGAGGCCCGCTAATCATATCATCAAGTCCTCAGTTACAACTGCCCTCCTTTGATTGTTAAACTTCATGAACGACTTATAAGAGACAGTTTATGGCAGATACATGCGCAAACAACTGGAGAAATGAGGACGAGGCTATGACATCAGTTTTAGAATTAAGAGGCTAAGCATTAGAATTGTTTCAGACGATCCAAGTGGTGCAGCAACGGAATTTTAAAGTACTGGATGCTGCATTAAATTTCAAGTTATGGAGAGCAGCATCTCGCCCAAGTATATTTAACTCAACTAAAGCCACGTACTCAATGAGGAGATGAGGCGGGTCCTTAGACTATCTCACCATATAGAGGCCGCCTATATGGATTCCCCATGGCATAAAGTACGAGCCGTCTTTCAAACAGAGGAAACGAATTTGGACACCAAACTACAGGACAGACATAAGATGTTTCCAGGAAAACAGGAAAACCGACAAGGAGGTGTAAAATCTAGAGGAGGTATGCGGTGTTATCAGTACAGAAAACCAGGGCATATGAGGCGAGACTGTCGAAAATGGAAACCTGTGGAAGTAAACGCTGCAAGAATAGAGGAAATCTGCTCCGATAAGATGAAAATGATGGCTATGCTAAAGGATATACAGAAACTGATCGAGCAAGTACTGAACGAATTAAGTTCGCGATCTAAGTCAAAGCAGGGACCGCAACTTCCGAATCAAGAGCCGAAGCAGCGATGAAGCAGTGAGAAACTGACAAAATGAATCCGCTGTTATAATTACGGCAAATTGGGGCATGCCAAAAGGTACTGTCGCCAGAGGCAAATCTAAGGAAGTAAATGACGAAGATGAAAAGAAACAGCAGGATGTATCAAAAGTGAAGGCGGTGAAGATAG
Organism: Leptura quadrifasciata; assembly: GCA_963675555.1. NCBI lineage: Eukaryota > Metazoa > Arthropoda > Insecta > Coleoptera > Cerambycidae > Leptura > Leptura quadrifasciata. The sequence goes on along the minus strand of OY776676.1, from coordinate 116,384,628 downwards.
AGGTTATGAAGGATTGGACAAAGGAAGTTGTAAGAAACGAACAACCGAACGACGACGAAATTAGACCAATACTGAAGGCGAAAGAAAAAGAAATCCGCCTGGAATGGAAGAACATTTCTAGCAGAAGTATTAGACTGAAGATTATGTGGGCGCAATTGAATCCCTAAGATGGACTATTACGAAGAGCATGGGAGAGCCCGGATGGGAAGGAAGTTACCATGCTACTGCCGAGTACCAAGAGTACTTCGGGATGTGCACGAAAGGATATCCGGAGATCATATGGGAATAAATAGCCGTCAAGATTTAGAGGCATGGTGTCGCAGATGCAACGTTTGTACGGTTGCGGACACCAAGGAGTTACCTACAGGGTGTGGTGACCGAATGAAAGTTCGATATGACGGTAACGTCAGTTCATCGGGATTCAAGGTGGGAGACTTGGTTTGGATGTGTACAACTCACAGCGGAATGAATAAGGATTTTCGAGGACTCGCTCACCTTGGGAAGGACCGTATTCTCTCGTTACTCGGATTAATGACGTTGTTTACCGGATTCAGCGTAGTAGGAAGTCCAAGATAAAAATCGTGCACTTGGACAGACTGGCGAAGTATGTTGGGGACTCTCAATTGCCCGACCGGGACGTTCAGGCTTAAGTAGGGGGGCAGTATTATGTGCCGCCCTCTAACGAAGAGAGGTTTAAGCCTGGTAGCAATATGAAATGAGGCCTGTCTAGTTAGCTACCGGTAAAATAGCGCCATCTCTTGGCCAACTAGCAAATTACTATTATCACGGATGGATAGAAAACGGTAGAATAATCTGGGAGAACAGATTAGAAGGATGAAGAACAATTTGGAGGGAAATGGGCGGATCGCGAATACTTTTAAAGAATGTTGATTTGCAGCTTGTGAGGTGGGTGGTAGCGAAGTCAGCTCACATGCTGTTGATGTCGTGTATTTTTGAAAGCAATTAAATCTCAATTTTTCCAAACTTGTTTTTTTAATTGGGTTCGATCCATATAACCTTTGTATGCAACCTGTATGCTGAAAATAGCATAGTCTCTGTTGTTCAAAATCATAGAAAACAAGTGTCTTTTTTCAAAAAATTATATTTTTGCAAAGTATGACAATTTTTTTTCTAATTCCTGTAAATGCTGACGTAGCATTGCTACCATAAAAAGCATGTATAAATAACACATGTTCTCTTAAATCTATTTTTCTGAAGGAATATTGTGAATAATATTTGTCTTTGGTTTTTCCTATCATAGGTCTATAAAAATAAATATTATCTGATAAAGATGAAGCAAAACGTGTTAATAAAACTAGCAAATCTATATCTTGACCAACATTTACAATATCACATTCTCCATCAACAGTATGTAAGCTGATTTCGCTACCACCCAAATCACAAGCTGCAAATCAACATTTTTTAAGAATGTATTATCAAATCCAGAAATGGTTATTCCCAAAAAAAATAGTAAGCCTGCATGCAACTACGGATGGCGCATGACGTCCAGTGGTTTATTATCTGTGATCCTTCCGAGAATAGTTAAACTACTAGCAGATTCACTTATAAAATCAATTGCATGCAATTGCAAATCAATTGGTAGTAAGTGCTCTACCAGAGCATGTTCTTGTAAAAAACTGGGGTTAAAATGCACTGTAGCATGTAAGTACTGCGAAGGATAAAATTGCTTTAACTATGAAGACAAAAATTTGGTAATTAAAACAGAAGAAATTAATGAGTTAGATGAAGAATTGGAAAATAATTCTGAAACATTTTCTATTACTGAAAGTCTAAGTACATGTGGAACCGATACAGATATAGAGGACAGCGTGAGCGAAGCTTCTTCATTATCATTTGCTGATAGGTCGATTGATCAAGAAATTGATAGAAATAAAAATGATTACGCATTTTTTAATTATGCTTCAAGCAATACTGAAAATCAGTCTGATGATTCTCTATCAAGTGAGACAAAACCAAGGTGATTAATATAATTGCTCACGTATATACATTTTTTCAATTTCGAGTAAAATGTTTCCATTTTTTTACATAGTATTTAAATATAATAAATATAAATATGTATACGTATACTTTTTTATAATTAATTGATTTTTTATATTTTTTAATGCTCTTTGGAAAAATTAGATCAGAATATGTCAATAAATAATTAATAATACAAAAAAATTGAGTTTTATCAAGAAAAGTGAAATTTTTCGAAAAAATTGACGCAAAAATACAAAAAAATCGATTTTTTTCATTTTCTTCCAAGTTCAAACATTTTTTCATGTTCACCATCATACAGTGCATAAAGAAACCCACATTATTTTAAGAAACAGAACCTCATACGATATACGATGCGCAATTAATTTAAAAATTTGAAGTCAATTTTTGACACATGTATTAGATATTTTGACTTGAAATTTTAACCAGTTATTGCTCACATTATAAAGTATAATTTCTGAAAATGTCATCAAAGTTCATTTAAAACATCCGAAGTTATAATCAAGTTTCAGTTTTTTTTTGAGGTTATGTGTGCAGATAAAAATTTCAGATTGCAACCGCTGATAGCCTACCATAACGAATAGCCTCAATTTTTTCGCTTTTTTTGAATCTACACATACCAAGATATACTCATCTATATTTAAAAAAACTACCAAAATGGTTGATTTTTCAGAAAATGACTGATAACAAAAGTGCCCATTTCATATAGTAATCGATGTAACTAAAAAAAGAAAATTGACACTGGAAACAATTCCTTATGTTTTGCTTGCCTGACTCCATTATACAGGGTTACTGGTGATTCGATACATTCCTTTGGAGGTGTGATGGGGCATGAGCTAAGGAGTAAATCTAGCCCTAACATACATTATGCAAAACTCAATAGTTTTTGAGATATTTCAATTTTTTTGCTTTTCTCAAAAAAGTAGATCTTAATGTCTTAAAAGTTAATTTCCGAAAAATCTACTTGACATTTTTAAATTTTTTTTTTCTGGATTACTTGTCCAATATTATAGATATCCGTTTGGAATGAAAAATATCCGGAAACATTTCGATCATGTGAACATTTAAAATAAAAACTTGTAAGAATTTTTTTTTTTTAAATCAATTATGAAATTTCTTACCTATTAGGTTTTTTCAAAAAAATATTAATGTAGCACGCGTACAAATTATTATAAAAACTTCCTTATTTCAATAGCTATCTAACTAGGTAGAAATGTTTAATGTACCCTTGATAGTTCTAATAAAAAATTAGTAAAGATAATGCTGGTGGCGGAATTTATTAAACGACTAATCGTTCATTTTCATTTAAGTCAGTCAGTCCTTGACTTTGACGTTTGTGCATATATGCCATTAACTGACATTTTTATCTCCGTGTGCCTTAAGTTTGTTGGTCTTGTTAAATTAGTTATCGAAGATTTTGATTTTGCTCGTAGTTGTTGTTATTAGTTGTTGTTATTGTATTTTCTGTGCCATGGCCGCGTATGCCAACGCAGAATACGCTGATATCTTGTTTGTCTATGGATACTGTTGCTGCTGAAGCTCGCCGAGAATATGGTCTTCGGTACCCTAACCCCCGCTTACCAAATGCACGTGTATTCAGTACGGCATATCGAAATATCGCTGAAACTGGCTCCGTGAAATGGAGAAAAAGTGACGCTGGTGCTCCTCCCGTTTATGAACCAGATAATGAGGAAGAAATATTGAGGTATTTTGAGGAAGACCCAACTATTTCAACTAATAAAGTCGCAAGACTAACCGGAGCGTCACAATGGAAAGTTTGGTCTACGATACGTAGAGTTGGATGTCATCCTTACCACTATACCCCTGTCCAAGGCTTGGAGGAAGGTGATTCTGGAAGGAGAGTGGAATTCTGCCGCTTTATGTTAAATTCAGATGCAAAAAGTGCAAATTTTTTAACAAGTATTTTATGGACGGACGAGTCGAAATTTAATCGCGAGGGTATAACAAATTTCCACAACCTACATTATTGGGCAGAGGAAAATCCCAAGTTAACACGTGAAACTAGTTTCCAAATGAAGTTTTCTATTAATGTGTGGATAGGAGTCATTGGCCACTATTTAATAGGGCAACACTTTCTTCCTCAAAATTTAAACGGGGAAATCTATGAAATTTTTTTAAGAAATGATCTGGCGGTAATTTTAGAAGATGTTCCTCTCGCCATCAGACAGCGAATGATGTTTCAGAACGACGGTTGTCCAGCACATTATCGGCTGACAGTACGACAGTTACTTGATCAACGTTTCCCTAACCGTTGGATTGGAAGAGCGGGCCCAATACCTTGGCCAGCGCGAAGCCCTGACTTAACACCCCTTGATTATTACGTATGGGGTCACATGAAGGAGATGGTCTATGCCACACCAGTCAATACTATAGAAAACTTTAGACAAAGGATAGTCGATGCTGCCCAACACATAAGGCATAATCTGACAACCAGAGTAACAAGGACGGAAATAAGAAGACGCTGTCGTATCTGTATACGGAATAGGGGCTCCCATTTTGAGCAAGACATATAAAAAATAAAGTACAAGTTTGAAATTAATGAAGAATTAAACTCTACTTTTAAAATGTTTTTTACTGTTTATCTAAAAATAAAATTCGTACTACTTGTGTTATTTTTACTAGTATTTTCTTAGAACTATTAAGGGTACATTGAACATTCGTACTTTGTTAGATAGCTATTGAAATAAGGCAGCTTTTATAATAATTTATACTCGTGTTACATTAATATTTTTTTGAAGAAACCTAATAGGTAAATTTCATAGCTGATTTAAAAAAAAATTTTAAAGTTTTTATTTCAGATGTTCACATGATCGAAATGTTTCCAGATATTTTGCATCCCAAACGGATATCTATAATATTGGACAAGTAATCCAGTAAAAGAAAATTTAAAAATGTCAAATAGATTTTTCGAAAATTAACTTTTAGGACATTAAGATCTACTTTTTGAGAAAAACAAAAAAAATTAGATATCTCAAAAACTATTGAGTTTTACATAATATATGTTAGGGCTAAATTTACTTCTTATATCATGCCCCATCACATCTCCAAAGGAATGTATCGAATTACCAGTAACCCTGTATATAGAAAAGAAAAAGATGTTTTAAAAATTATAATAAATAAATGAAAATTTGTCTCTTTTAAGAATTATTTGCATGAGGGATATTTATATAAATATATGCTGAAACGACTACTTGACTTATGAAAAATATCCTATATGCCCGTTTTAAACTTATGAACACGCAAAGTAAATAGAATCGGCGTGGAATCACAGCATTAAATGAAAACTTATACGAAAATGGTAATATACTAAAATTATTGCCAGTATATTCTGACGAATGTTGGCCTTAGTTCAGGCGTTTTCGCCTCTCCCAAAATATACATATCCATTTGTTATGGATTTAAATTGATTCAGGCCTAAAATATATTTGCATTCATTACAAATACACTTCATAAAGATGTATGCAGATAAAATATAGCGCAAGGTTGGTATATTAGCTTTGAATATTTCATAAAAGTGTATTTCGATTCGCGTTAATATTTATAACATTTTTATTTTTAGAGGTAGGAAACGACTTGAATAAATACTTCATAGAATAATATGGAAGTTATATTTACTTAAAACTAGAATTAGGTTTCTCGTCTGGAAATAAAAATTACGTTATATTATCTAAATTGTTTCGAAGGTGTAATGACTATTTTATACATTTTATCCTTCCAGTATCTAGTTATTATTTTCTAGTACACTTCGTATATATATCATATATTTAAGAAGTAGTTCCTTTGATGGACTTAATCTTTTTCTAAAGACTTATTACAAATTCTTACAATACAGCGTATACATAGATTTATTAATTTCATAAAGCAAATAAACTGTAATTGTAAAATGAATATACAGACGTCTCTTCTACGGATTAATTTAATTTCATTTGAATCTATAATTCCTTCGAAAATTTAGATATTAACCAATAAAACAACTGCATGTCTTCAACAATCTGCATGAATTTTTTAAAATTGCATTTCAAACTTAATATTGTGGACTCTAGTTTTAATAATGGACATAAAACGATATTTCTTTTCTTGAATGTATACACAAAGGACTAATATATGCAATATTCCATCACAGCAAAAAATATTCATCAACGATCATATCGTATAATATTTAGCATAGGAACGAACTTACTTTCTCATATTTTATTAACATACCCTCGGGAATTTAAATATTCTAAGCCTTTTGTAATCCTATTATTAATCTCATAAAAACTTTTAGTAAGTACGAAAAGATTCACTTCGTAAAACTCCATAAAAGCAAGAAGCAATAAAAGCGAAAGAGCAACATAAATAGAAAACATCCAAACCTATTATTACTTATCTATTAAATTTTTGAGACCTGCATTAAGAGAGCGGATAGTTCTATCTTAAGCCTTTGCTGGTATTTCCGTCCAACGTATTTTATAGGCAATCTCTTCTGGGGGACAATTTCCTGCGGTTCGCCACCCTTCTGATCCCTTCAACCCCTTTAACTAAAGGCACTCCCTGTAGATGTCGCTGTCTTCCGCAGCGTTCTATGAATAATATGGACCTCGATAAAGAACTATAAATTTCCTTTTTTTATTGGTAATCAATTATTCTATCAGTTTATCATATAAATTTTGAATCAGCTATGACTTTGCAGGTTCACGTCTCAAATCTGTTATGAGGGTGTATTTAACGATTTGCACTATTTTATGATGTATAAAAAGGACATAATATTTCGATAAAATATCTTACTGCGTATTTTAAAGTTGATAAAATTGCAACGATGTGATGAACGCCTTTTTAGGAAATTGTTTTTGTTATAACTGTTTATACCAACTAAGGAGTATGTAATAAAATGAACCGGTTAGAGATATAAGAATAAAATCTATTATAAATATAAAGAAAATATATTTTTTTAAGTTTGAATTTTGCAGCACTCCGCGTAGGTAAAGTAGTGATAGAAAAATTACGTGTCAATTTAATGATGTAAATGTCATGTGTGATATGAAAACTAGAGTGAAAACTAATTATTAAGAGTTAATTAATAAAAGTTTTTAAAAGAAATTGACATATTAAGGAACAAACTTTAAATGTCGTTTCTCTGTTTACAGGTAGGAGTTTTTGTAAATAGTGAAATGGAATTTATAATTAATTAAAATAAAACTTTCTTTACAGAGCAACGCAATCTAGTTTGTTTGATTCGTCAATCCTAATAAATAAAAAGATTTATGTTGTTATAAAACGAGATTTTCATAAAGTTCAAGTAAAATGGAGAAACTTAGTTTTGAATTCACTTTATTGCCGGCAAGTGATGGAAAAATAGATGTATATTCCATAACCTCAATGGAGTAGTAGCAGTGACGTCAGCATTTGACAGCCTGAAAACGGTTCAGTGGACTTTGAAGAATTTGACATAAGAGTACGTCTTAGTTTGTGATCGATTTAAATATTACTCGCGCATAATTTTAATATCAAATTTGTGTGGTGACATTTATTAACGTTTTTTTAAAAGCCTAGTTTGAGAGAAATTTCTATATATATCGTATCAGTGCTGTTGTCGGAGAAAGAAAATTTGATATCAGGTTTGTTGACATCCCTGTTAACTCGTAAATTGTAAGAATAAGCACTATTAACGCTAATAATTTTGTTTTTCGGATTTTTTTGTTAAGTAGGTATATTGTATGGCTTATTTGCTTAAATATTCATTTAATATATGTATTCATAGATTTGGTATAAGCCAATATTGACATAGAATATAATAGGTTAGGTAGTAGTAATTTCTATTTACTAGTATTGATGGTTTTATAAAAGATTAATATCCATTGCTGTGAAATTTATATTTTCTTACAATATTATTAATTCCCTGATAAAAATGGCATATAGAAATATGTCCAAAGTAATTTAAAATATATACTTTTCTATAAGCATGGAGAGGATCTATGTAGATGATGAAACAGTTTTACATATGAGTTTCTATGCCATTCTATTGCACAACGACTTCCCATCATATTGAGGAAGAATATCTCTTGGAATTTTTATGGTTATTGATATGTGGAATCGACTAATTTCGTTCAAAAACTGATATCGGTCTCATAGAACCTTATAGCTTTATTTTTATCTGTTTCTATGAGCACTTTTTGGCAGGGTTGTACTTCAAGCTCAAAAGTTTCTAAGGAGTTTGAATTTGTTACCATTTTAGAAACAGAATGTCGACGACGGTTGTTGTTGTATGCACTAATCGATGGAATCGAAAAAGAACAGTCAAATTTTTGGGATTTCTATCTGCTCAAACCAGACGACAAGTAGAGCTTGCAAAAATAGAAATATGTACTCAGCCCAGCAGCATTCTATAAAGATGATTTTCTCGAATCGAAAATAAAAAATGCAAGAATATGTTCCAAACATTTTGTTATTGGTACCTATATGATACTTTTTACATGATTTATAACATAATATTGCAATATTGACAGTGAATTTGCCAATTTAATCAAAATAGGATTCATAAATGTTGTTAAAATTTCATTTAAAATGTAGATTGTTCTTAAGGTGATATGTAACGTTTTTTTTTAGTACGCTTTACATATTATTTTAACATGTATTCTATTATATTGTGTAAAAAAGTATTGTTAATAACACAAATAAAACTGATTGAATATGTAGTTATATGGTTATTAATTACATCCTCCTCGAGTAACGTGCGAATAGACATAGTTTTGGGTTGATAAATAAAGATAGGTTTTAAGATCAAATCAGATTTTAAACTGAGTGTACTGAACAATGCAAAATACATGGAAGAATGAAAAATAGAACCCAAACTTTTTGAAAAACTTCGTTGAATTTTCAATGTATCTGAACATTTTTAAATTCAGGAAGAAAAAACGATGAATATATTAAATGTAGATAGAGCAGCATAGAGCAAAATACTTTATTTTATAGCAATACATAGTGGTTTTGTTGTTTTTATTAACATATTCTACATGTAAACTTAGGAAACATGCATCTGTATATACATTATATAAAGCCACTAACTTCTTAAATATCATAACTGCATAATTTACAAATGTATAGAGTACATCAAAATCTTTGTGAAATGCCAAAGCGCACTGCATACTCTAAGCATCTGGCCTTGTTTTTTAATACTACAGCCATATCAATGTTCATGTTATTGAGTTCTATTCAATAAGCCAATACATCCGTCACAGACGTATCTTCATACAACAATCCATGGCTTAAACGGTACTTCTGGTAATCTTTGAGAATGCCTAACCTAAAATAAAAATTACATTCATCATTAATCTGTTTTAATAATGTACAAATGTTGAAAAGCCAGTAATTTGTGATTAGACATTACAGACATAAGCAGTATACTTTGATAATAAACTTTGACTTTCATATTATTCATAAAGAATCTACACTTACTTCGCCAACAAGATATCGCTTGCTAATTTTTTTATATCCAGAAATACTATCCATTTACAGGCAAGCTGAGCAAAGGCATCTAACTTGGTCATCGTGGTCGTAGGGCTCGATCGAAATAACATATAATCCATCACCACAGTTTTTGGCATTTTTGGGATATTATTTAGCGATGCAGTTAAATCTTCTACTTTTATACTACTTCAACACCGTTAATATACTCTAACTTAGCAATATAATTTGGTGACTCCTAAAATGAAGTATATAGATCAATTTTGAACAAATTTAACATTCCTAATTGTTAAAATTAACCAACCATTACGAAAATAAAAACCTTTTGATAGTACGGAAAAAACACGTCGGTTAAAAAATGCAAATAAAACACAAAATTAAAGCCAGTTCAACAAATCACCAAACGTATTAGTAAAAGGGAACATTAATAATTAATTTTACACAAAAAAAGTTTTTCAAAAAGCTCTAAAATACCTTGAAACTTGGTATAATTAAATGACTGTAAATATCACAAAAACTTCCGAGTCCACTTAACTGAAGTTGCAGCTTGATTGTGACGTTAGCTGCTACTACTCCACTGTCACAAATGATGATAAGATCTATACTGTGCAACACCAGATGAACTGCAACCAGCTGCTATCAAAAATAAACAGTTACTTTTAATAAAATAAAAAATAGCTTAGAAAAGGTACCGAATTAGAAGCGTTTGGGTAATAATGACAGATGAACTTGCGAAGATTTACATAGATGACGATGATAATTTACAATTTGGAGACCAATTTTTAGAAGAAATGGACCAAGAAGAACAACTTGCTGCTGCTCATTCAAAAGAAACAAGTACTTGTGAAAATAATTTGGAAAAACTGATGGAAAATACATAGAAACATGGACAGCAAAATTTAAAAAACATAGAATAATTTGTAATTGAAACATTCACCAGAAAAATTCTAATGCAAGCCAATGGATTCATATTTTTGGATATCAGATGAGAGAAAAATTGAAATACTTAGTATTTTATGGATAAATCCTGTGAAGATTGGTATAGCTTATAGTGGAGTTAGACAAGCAAAACATAAGGAATTGTTTCCAGCGTCAATTTTTTTTTATTAACATGTTAGTTACATCGAATATTATACGAAACGGATATTTTCTACCTCTAGCAACCGCCGCTACGCAAATTATCGACCATTTTGTGAAAAAACGAGTATTTTGGTCGTTCTTTTTAAATATAGATGAGTATATCTCGGTATGTGTAGATCAAAAAAAAGTGAAAAAATTTGACGCTGTTCGTTATGATATAGGCTATCAGCGGTTACAATATGAAGTTTTTATCTAGGCACGTAACCTCAATAAAAAAATAAAAACTGAAAAACTGCTAAATTTTGGTTTTTTGGTTATAACTTCGGATGTTTTACGTGAAATTTGATGAAATTTTCGGAAATTATTAATGTGAACAATAACCGGTTAAAATTTGAAGTCAGAATATGCAATACGTCTCAAAAACTGACTTCAAATTTTAAAATTGATTGGCTAATAACTTTTGTGCGTCGCATCGTAGGAGGTTCTTTTTTTAAATGTAGGTTTTTTTATACACTTTATGATGGGGAAGAAGAAGAAAATTTTAAACTTGAAAAGAAGTGAAAAAAAATCGATTTTAAATTTTTATTCATATACAAATTCAATTATCCATTAGATTAAAACATGTTCCAACCATAAATAAAATATAAATTAAATGCGTCAATAATAAGAAATTGGTGAGCATAGATGCGACTACTTTTATCATGTAACAAAATATTTCTTATTAAGATCATAAATTAGTTCTTTAACGAGGTACAAAAAAGGCCAAAACGTCAAAAGTTTGTAGGATCTTTTGCAATACGTTTACTTCCCTGTTTACGAGGGTGAGAAAAACGATCGTGATGATTTCGAATTTTGAAACCCTTGCATACTACTCATATCAAGGAAATGAATGATTTCCGACTTCTCAGTCTTGGGCTTGCGAGGGATCGTCGGGTCGGTTTTTTTTGGGAGAATAATAATAAATTCAGTTAATCTACATTAAAATACCCCGGCCCACAACCCAGGGTTGAACCTACCCCTCTGTCCGTAACAGCAATTTCCCAAAAAATAAGAAAGGTGAAGAAAGTGAAGGTGTTATTTTCATTCTACCCTCCCGCAACTACCCAACCGACAGCGTGAAACAGGGGGTGATTTTATATGTTGGGGGTAGTTTCGAAAGGGTAGAGTGAAAAAAATACCACCATCGTGATACCCCCCCTCGAAAACTCGTGAGAAGCCCCTTTTCCCGTTTTTCCAGTGATTTCGGTTTTGCAAGCAGGGTAGTTTCAACCCCCGGGAGCTGTTTAGGTCAAATGTGGTTTAGTAACGGTTAGTTTCCGTGATATTCCCATAAAAATCCCGATCCGACTAATTTCCGCATCCCTAGGACCGACAGCATGGAAGAGGGGGTGGTTTTATACGTTAGGGGTAGTTGTGGGAGGCTAGGGTGAAAAAAAAATACGATCATCATAATCCCTGCCCGCGAAAACCCATAAGAACCTTGCCAAGTCCGTATTTTATTTTTTTGAATGTTGCTATTACGGTCGAGGGTAGGTTCAACCCCTGGGAGTCGCTCTGGGGTAGTCTAATGTAAATTAACTGAATTTATTACTATTCCTCCAAAAAAACCCGATCCGACAATCCCTCGCAAGCCCAATACCGAGATGCCGGAAATAGGGGTGGTTTTTGCTTGATTGAGGTAGTACGCAAGGGTTTCAAAACTCGAAATCGTTTTTCTCACCCTCGAAAACAGGGAAGGAAATATATTGCAAAAGATCCTACAAACTTTTGATGTTTTGGCCTTTTTGTACCTCGTTAAATACTAATTCATGATCTTATGTAAATAAGAAATATTTTGTTACATGTTAAAAGTAGTCGCGTTTATGCTCATCAATGTTTTATTATTGACGCATTTAATTTATATTTTATTTATGGTTGGAACATTGACGCCAAGTATAGGCATTAGGTATTACATAGGCGTATAAGGGGTTGCCACAGATCATTTTCTTTATAAGTCTGACATAGGAAAATATTACATATTTAAATTCCTAATTTTGTTAATATCACTTTGTTATGTTCTTCTCTTTTTTTGGTTGTCACTTTGGAATATTAAATGAAATTTTCAAGATTGTTAATATTAATAGGCGAATGCGCAAGGTCATGACAGGAAATGAATCGATTTGGAAATGGCTACCAAGTGCTAGGGTGCTCGTAATTTTTGTTTTGCTTAATGTTTTCACTATATGCATATTTGCGTTTTTGATATCATTAAAATGAAGTACTTACTATAGTAAAACACTTCTTCCCAACACTTAAACATCATTTCATTATGTTCTAGATTAATATTTCAACAAATAATAAACATAAAATTAGAATAATGAAAGGGGTAGGCAGAACGCCCTGTGATTGGTGTGGCGTCATAACTTGGATTAATGACGGAAATGGTATCTAAATAAGTGGTAAACACAACATTATTTACGTTTTACGTTCAATTATATATATAGAAATGGGTAATACGAGAATTATAAAAGCTACTTCTGGATATTTACCAGCTATGGACGTCATGGTTGCCAAATTTATGAAAAAAGACGACCGTTTGAACATAGCCAGGTGAGAAGATCTAAAGCTGCAACGTAAGTTTCTACCCATTTAATATCATTTGCATTCATGTACTATCAGTTTAAGGCAGTAAGTTAATTCTTATAATATGTAAATTGTGTATAATTATGTTTGTAATTACTAGATGTGCCTAATATCTATCATAGTTTGTAAATGTAAAATAGTAAATATAACCTATTAATGTGGCTCATAGACTTGTAGTGTAAACAAATAATTGTCGGGAAAATACACATTAGATTTTTTTTTTATACATTTATTTAACGTCGGCTTATTTCCGCTACTGAGGCCTAACACCGACGCCTGTAGACGAGCTACCCCCAACCAGGAATTTTGCCGAACCTCTTCCCTTAAGAAGAGTAGGGCTCTTTTACTTGCCTAACATTTAATAGACATGGGACCGACGGCTGTACATCCCCACCGAAGGATGGTATATCTCCTATACAACCCTCGCCTAAGGTTGTATAGCTTCCGCGCATACACTGATATACAAGCCGCTGGAAGATGTGTGAGGCGAGGACGCGGTTTCCGGTGGAATGGTCACACATCCAACTACTAACTACGCCTGTCGTTGCTTTACATCGCATACCGAAGTATGTACATAGTAAAGCACCTACGCTCGCCCCCACATTAGATTTAAACAGTAAACTTTTTGCGCACCAAGTTTGAGCAGGTACCTTTATTAAAAATGACGCTTTTTGACTTTATCTAATAATTTCGGAGCTTCAAAAGAGAATTACGGAGACAGTGCTATTGGTTGTGTGGAATTAAAGTGTGAAGGCTCTGTATGCATAGTTAAATGCCTAATTTGTCCGGAACATAAAATACGAAGTAAAGCTTATTTTGAAGTTTTAAATAAGCAAATAACTCACTTTAAAATGATCTTCACAGCAGTAAAATACTGATGCTGTTGTAGGTGGATCACGTCTGTCAGCTTTAAACTACTTTATTTTACGTTGTTTTTGTTTTGGTAGTCACAACAACTTTCCAAAGTGCGTTCTTGGATGTATTGTTGCATCCTGGCACAAAACACTACTTGTTTTTCATTATAAAACATTAAGATTTTGTAAAATAATATTAATTTATAACAAAATCTAAGGAATTTGTTTACAGAGTCCGATCGATGACGTTACCAGGGCGCGCGCGGCGCGCACTAACATGACATAGTGTTTTGGTGGTTAAATTTCAATTCAACAAAACGCTTATTTAACGGTATTTAATTGATTGGTAGTGTATTTTCAAGTGTTTTTAACTATAACTATTATGTTTCCTGTCAAAATTTTTTTAAAATTTGTGAAAACACCGGCCGGTTCTAGGCTTTCCATTTAATTTATTTATAGGATAATGAGAAATTCACTGTTTTGTGTGCGCATTGTGGTTATTTTGGATGTCACGCCAGTTTTGAGTTTGTCCGGATTCTTAATAATTGTAAATCAGATTTTTTTATGTATATGAAGCACATATATTCCTAACTTTTTCTTTTTACTAGTATTGTAGAAAACCATTTCGTGATGAGTTTCTTCCAAGTTTGGTATCTTGCATCTCTAATTTAAGCCGCTTTACACCCTTAAGTAAGATATAAGGTTCATATTTTTTTTTTCATATCCATGAAAAATGTATGTGACACTAAATAAAAGGCTGGATGAGTATCGTCGGCTCGTATAATAGGCCACAGAACAGCTTTGCTGCGGGTTATCCGGATAGTTTAATTAATACTTAACCTGGCTGCTTGCTTATAGGTGATCTTAATGCTAGATATCTCAACTGGAACTGCCATATAAATAACCAACGGTAATACTCTGTTTGACTATGTTAATAGTCATAATGTTGTGTTGCAGTATCCAGACAATCCCATACATTTTTCAGATAGCCGTACAACACCTTCTACTCTCGACATAGTCATCAATAAGGTCGTGAGGAACTCCACTTTACCGGTGGTGTTGGAAGAACTTACGTCTAATCACAATCCGATTTTTCTAGAATTGGATGATATATCGAGGGATTATACCATACATCGCATAACATCTTATGGAAACACTGACTGGCGCCCCCATAAAATACATATAAACACAAACTTAACACTAACCAATGCCATAGTTTCCACCGCGGAACTGAAAAATGTGATGGACGAGTTTACGAGGATACTACGAGGCGCCAAACGGAGTGTTGTCAGTAGAAGTGCGAGTAGACAAACTGCAATGACTAACACATAACACTAACATACGTAATAATTTAGAACATGATCGCTTTGAAAATGAAATTAATGACTTTATTAATTTTATTTTCAACGCGATCATGTATTGGCCATGACATATTAACTAACTAGAGGTGAATTTTCAAAAGTAATCACCAAAACCCCGGAGATAGCGAAAATTTTTAGAACTTTACGCAACAACGAAAAGACGACTACTAGAGTATCTCCCGAGAAAAGATATTGTACAACTGGCGTACATCGTCAACGAGATCCTACGACTACAATACTGGCCCAACCACTGAAAATGTGCCGAGGTTGTGCCCATTCTTAAACCAAATAAGAACGCGAAGCTCACCCGTAGTTCTCGACCCATATTATACCGTCGGATATCTCCAAGTAGGTGGAGAAACTCATCCTGATCAGACTTGATGATGCTCAGGATGCACTTAATATCAATGATGAGTGCTAATTCGGGTTTCGAAAGAGCCGAAGCACGTGCAACAAGTTGTTAGGGTAGTTAACGACGCGACGTCAAGGCGCAATACAATCTTGGAAAGAACACTGCTATGGTGCTCCTTGATATTGAGAAGGCTTCGATACCGTCTGGATTCTGGGGATACTATATAAAATGGATAACTACAACTTTCCAACGCATATTACAAAACTTATCCACTCAGGTAGGTTCCTACAGATTCGTCGAATGAATAATAAACTCTCAACTTGGCGGGACATTCGTGCGCCCACACCACCCCCCAAGAGTCTTGTTTATCAGCTATATTAGATAATTTATACCTCTCTGATTTTCGGGACCTCCTGAATACAAATCTGGTCAAGCACGCCGATGTCACCGCCATGTATGCGTATTTTCGCAAAGCGCAAGCAGCTCCTGAAAGAATGCATGGCCTGTGCCAGTGCGTATTACGACTGGTGAAAGATTTTGATAAATGCCGAGAAATCGGAAGCAAGTTTTCAGGCGTCTTCTCACGGAGAATAAACTTTTAACGCCATTTTCGGTAAGGGGTAATCAAATTCCGACTAAAAGATGTAAGAAGTATCTGAGGGTTATACTAGACCAACGGCTGATGTTTAGCACCTACATAAATTAAACGATAAGGAGGGTATACTCCATGTTCAGGGGTCTGCATCAACCTATGATCAGGGGTAGCAGGCTAGAACTGACAAAACAAAAATTTAATTTTTACCATGGTGATCAGGCCGACCATTAGCAATTCTATATGTCTTTTATCAAGTTCAGGCATGGAAGAACGATTCGTTGGTCTAGCGGGAATGGGAGAAAGTTGGTAACACACCAACTCCAGCATTCACTCTAACTCTCACTTCATAAAGCTATAAACCGAGCAACGAAATAGAAGTAGTGCGCAAGAATACCTACGTTGTTCAACAAAATGCTACCACTGCAATGGCCAGGCCTGCGTCAAGTCTTGAAAATGTAAGTATTGCCAAAGGAGATAATGATGTCGACGCTGATTGAGGACATATGATTTGATAGATTTCCAATACACCGGACTAAATTTCAGTGGATTGGGTTTAGCACTTAAAAAATGCACCATCTACCTCACCAGTGATTTGTAAATGAGTAAAAAGTTAAAATTTGAAAACTGTAAGTGGCGTATACTTGTAATCTTCAAAATATTTGAAGATACGTAATCCAAATATGATTTTTTATTTTATTCTATCTTTTAGTTTATCTTAACAAAGTCAATAAGTTAAAATAGGTGCTGGTCTAAGGTGTTTATTTATAGTATTAACCTTTTTTTAGAAACGTATCAGTCAATTTTTGCTCGTACTTTAAAACATTTTCAGTATGATCGTCCCAACGTATGATCGTCCCAACGAAGACCGCGTCCTCGCCTCACACATCTTCCAGCGGCTTGTATATCAGTGTATGCGCGGAAACTATACAACTTTAGGCGAGGGTTGTATAGGGGATATACCATCCCCGTCCCCGTGTAAAGCCGTCGGTCCCTTGTCTATTAAATGTTAGGCAAGTAAAAGATCCCTACTCTTCTTAAGGGAAGAGGTTCGGCAAAATTCCTGGTTGGGGGTAGCTCGTCTACAGGCGTCGGTGTTAGCCCTCAGTAGCGGAAGTAGGCGGACGTTAAATAAATGTATAAAAAAAACCTTCTATTTATTCAAGTACCTATAATTCAATGCTGATAAAAGTAATTATAAATAAAGTTACTCCTAATCACCATATATATCCAATTAAAGGGAAACGCAAATCTTTCTACTTTAATATTCATTCCTTAAAGTTTTTTTTTATAAAATGTGACATGGCAGCCTGTCAGTAATAGAGTGAAAAGTGGGCGGTTACGGTTTTATCAGATTTACAGAGATCGACAACCGCAAATGGTGGTTCTGAATTTCTTTTAACTTTTCTCGTCTGGAATATCAAAGTTTAGTTCAAACTGAAGTTCTAAAGGGCAACCGGTGTTCGGTCAATGATTTTACCTACTCTCAAGTATCGATAAAGATCTGAGTAAAAGGTTTCAAGTGCTCATGTTGTTGGCATTTGGTGATTTCCAGCTCTTTCTCATATATAAATACAAACCCTTTTTATTTGTTTACAGAAAAATCCTAAAATATAATAGTTAATAAATTAGATTTTTAATGGAGTTATTTGGTAATATTAATTTTATTAATGAAATGTATGTATAATTCGACTGGGTACAAGTGGAAAAATATCACAATGAATTATGAAACAGTTTGCTTAAAGTAATTTATTTTTTGAAGCAAATTTTTATCACCGTATCAACGGCGATACCTGGGCCAGATTAAACAGAATAACACGCGCATTCGCCATTTTCTCGAATGCATGATGCTTCACAAACAGTTTTTTGCCATATAGTGGAGTAAATGTTGATGTATAGAGAAAATTTTACATGGAGGAACGTGACGTAGAAAAATAAGTTTGTTTCGGTGAAACTAACAATACCCTGAATTTTCTGCTTCGAGTAGGTGGGGAACCCTTTTTTTTTTCGCGGAAAAGGGATAAATTATTCATTTTTAAGGGTGGTTTTCAGCTTTAATTTATTTTGGACATATTAAAGTGCTAGCTAAGAAACGAGAATGGCACCCTTTTATTGTAGATGTTCAAGGAACCTTCAAATCAAATTTTGTGAAAATCAGTTCACCGCCTGCCACGATATGTATATAAATATACTGAAAAAACCTAAATAATTTAGTTACAGCTAACTTAGCCAAAATTAAACCGAATTTGATGAAATTTTAGACGAAAGCAACTTATATTACAAAAAAATAGCCTGCCAAAGTTTAGCAAAAAATATCCAACCGTTTGGCTGCAATTCCATTTTTAGTCCAAATTCCACAAAATTTTCAAAAATTTTCCCCAATTTGCCCAAATGGTAATTATGTAATGATGTAATTAAACAATAACCTTTCTTTTAGTTTAGCCGATTTTTTATTATTTTTGGTATATACATGCGCACAAGTATACGTGTGAAATTATTGATTATAAAAATTACAATATCAATAATAAAAAGTGATTATGGGCAAGTTTTAAATATTTAGACACAAAAAAACTCTCGGAGGTAAGATACAATTTTCTTTTCGAAAACTCATTTGATTTTATTAAACTTTTTACATAATATTGATTATAATTTTATTTTATTCATATTTTCTTTTTCTAGTAGTCGTACTAGATGTGATACTACAAGAAGTGTCTACTTCCGAATCGGTAACTGGAGTTTGGAATATTTTTTCACTCCCTTCATCGCTAAAATCGTATACATCTGAGATATTTTCTGAAATATCAGAAATTGGCAGAATTTTGGATGGCAACAAATAACAGTTAATGAACTGATGCCGATAAGGAATGATAAAGCTCCTCTTCCTAATGAATTACTCAATATAATTGCTTGTGATTGTAAGGTCGGTTGCAAAACTACACGTTGCTCATGCAAAACCATTGGCGTCACATATGCAGTAATTTATGCCACAATGGAAGGAATACTTTTTGTGAAAATGCAGATAATATTGTTGACGGAGCTATGGTTGATGAAGAGCCTGAGCAATTAGAAATTAGTCCTGATATTTATGATATAGAAAAATTCGAAGAAGATGATAATTATGAAGATGTTTATACTTCAGAGAATATCTCAGATGCATATGATTTTGGCGATGATGGGGGTGAAGAAATATTAAAAACTCCAGTTAGCGATTCGGAAGTATACACTTCTTGTAAGTAGCACATCTAGTACAACTATTAGAAAAAGAAAACATGAATAAAATAAAATAATAATCAATATATGTAAATAGTTTAATAAAAATCAAGTGAATTTTCGAAAAAAAAAAATCTCTCCTTCGAGAGTTTTTTTTATCTAAATATTAAAACCTGCTCACAATCACTTTTTATTATTAATATTGAAATTTTTATAATAAATAATTCCAACGAAGACCGCGTCCTCTCCTCACACATCTTCTTGTATATCAGTGTATGCGCGGGAGCTATACAACCTTAGGCGAGGGTTGTATAGGGGATATACCATCATTCGGAGGGGATGTAAAGCCGTCGGTCCCTTGTCTATTAAATGTTAGGCAAGTAAAAGATCCCTACTCTTCTTAAGGGAAGAGGCTCGGCAAAATTCCTGGTTGGGGGTAGCTCGTCTACAGGCGTCGGTGATAGACCTCAGTAGCAGAAATAGGCCGACGTTAAATAAATGTATTAAAAAAGATAAATAATTACACGTATACTTGTGCTTGCATACCCAAAGTGACGGGAAATCGCCGCGCCGCGTGCATGTGTATACCAAAACTGACAAAAATCCGCTAAACAAAAAAAAGTTATTTCTTAATTACATCGCGTGAAGTTATATAAGAATACCTTCATTTTTGTAAAAAAAAAAAAAATTCGTTCGACCATTTGAACAAATTTTGAAACTTTTGTGGAATTTGGACTAAAAATGGAATTGTGGTCAAACTGTTAGACATTTTTTGCTAAAATTTGGCAAGCTATTTCTTGGTTATGTAGCTTACTTTCATCAAAAATTTCATCACATTAATTTTGGATAAGTTGGCCGTAATTCAGTTTCTTACATTTTTTCAGTATATTTCTATACATATCGTGAGAGGCGGTGAACCGATTTTCACAAAATTTGAACTGAAGATTACTTGAATATCTGTAATAAAAGGGTACCGTTCTAGTTTCTTAACTAGCATTTTAAAAGATCCAAAATAAATTAAAACTGAACAAACCACCCTTAAAAATGAACAATTTACCCCTTTTCTGCGAAAAAACGGGTTCCCGCACTTACTCGAAGCAGAAAACTCAGTGTATTCTTAGTTTCACCAAAAAAACTTATTTTTCAATGTCGCGTGGCTCCATGTAAAATTTTCTCTATCGCCTTATTTTGAGCCAATAATAACTTCGAAATGACTCGATTTAGATTTTGTTCTCATAAATTGAAGAACGTTAAGTACACTAAGTTTCACAGTAATACTCGAACATAGAGATACATACATACACACATACGCATCGAATTCCTTCCGAATCCTTTTTTAGGTTAATAATAATTATTAAATAATGAGTATTTTGGAACGAATTGCGCCTTGGAAGCGAAATATATCAACATGAAACAAGAGATAAAAACATTATGAAAATGATTATCCATTACTCTAATGATATTGAAGTCAGTTCTAAAAAAATATTTCATAACGTTTTTAATTGGCTTACAAATTAAAATTGACAAATACGAGCGAAATCTGAGATTCACATTCATGCCAATAAATCTACTGCCGTGTCAGATTCCAATACCACGTAATTGAATGAAATTTTAAACAATACCATTGAGAATGCAATCCCTACGATAATTAAACCAATACCTATCTTTCTCTCATTAAGAATTAACGAACGCTCATTCGATTCGCTACAAATCAATATCAAAGTGAAAGGCAAAATAGCAATAAACTTGAGTGTGATCGTAAAAATATTTATGCGGCATCGACATGCATTTACCGATATATACAGTAGGCTGGAGTAAAAATATAAAGATCAACATTTTTTATGGAAGTCCACGTTGCACTAGTAATAAGAAGTTGCCTTTTGCGCCTGTAAAGCGGCTCCTAAAATATCATTTTAATCTGATTTCATTTTCCACCCTCTACCAACCCCTAAATATATAAAAAAATATTCTAGTTTGTTTGATTTCTAATAGTGCGCAAAAGTTGCATTATGTACAGAGGAATGATCTGTAAAATTTTTATTTAATTTGAAAATCATCTTCCACCTTCTACCATCCCTTAATATTTGTAAAAATTATTGTTTCTTTTTAATTTGATTTTTAAAAGTGCACAAATATTTTCGATAGGCTTTAGCAGTTGCTACGGTTTTACACGTACATAAACAAATAAATACGTTGGATATTAATGATTATAAGATATTACATAACGAAATCACTTGGGCTACTGTAGCGTAGCAGATATCGTAGGAACTACTTAACCCGGAAAGTGATGTACGTGCCTATGATAAAATTTCTCTAGCTCAGACTATCTCAGGGCGTTAAGCCCAAGTTTACATAAACTATGATAAATTATTAGTTTACTTACTTAACAAATCACAGGTTTCCATGTGTAGTGGTTGCAGACGAAATAATGACACTTTCTTTAAAAAGGGAATGCACTATATTATACAATTTACAAAATTGGTTCTCTAGCATATAACCTAGCGATGTTCACAAGGTGTAGCAAATATCTCGATTAATCAGTTACAACATGCATAAAATGCCTCGTGTAGCTACACATCGGTTTACAATGTCCTCATAAATTGTCATAAATTCTGCCACAAAGGTTTGATTTAAAGAACCTCCTTAAAGATGTATATATATATGCATAAAATCTTTAAATATGTACAAGTTAAAAATGCAAAAGTATCCAGCTGAACCACTGAAGGTGGTCCCCGGTAAGTAAAAAAAAACACAACACACTTGTTTAGGGTGGTACGATACCGAGTCCGGACGTGGAAGAACTGTAGCCCTACGGAGATGTCTTCGGGACACAAGAAATGAACCCAAGGATGGGGTTGATGGTAGCCTCACCAGCCCTGGCACCTTCCACTGTGTGTGGATGCCCCGTCCGTGGAACTCTCACTGACTTGTGTAGAAGCCCCGTCCGTAGAACCCTAAAGATATCACGATTTAATTCACAAAGTCAGAAATGCACGTGAAGCGTGCCTAATGTGAGTAATTCTGACATAACCTACAAAGGAAGCATAATTTACCTCACTGATGAGGGAACAGTCCACCAAAAGCCACAGTCGGATGAATGGGGTCGAGTCCGCCTTTCAAGTTGACACTGTATTTCCAAAGGAAAGCCTGCAAATTTGCGAAACACGTGGGTAAGAACGGGCCAGATGGCGTGAAGAGGTTAGCTTACCTTGTGTAATTTAATATCCTGCTTCCGCAGATAAAATTTACTCACAACCACAAAATATTCCACTAAACGGAACAACAACAGATTGAGGAAATTTTCTTGTGTTGATAATTCTAAAATCCACCAGGATGCCTTGGATAAAACCGAGGTTGGTAGAATTATCAAATCCTGCCACCAACAAAAATTGTTGCTTCCGTTTCTCTTTGCTGATCACGTGCCACAATGTGTCGCCCTCCCGTGGAGAATAGCGAATGTGTTACGGACGTAGCAGTTGTTATTATGCGGTCCACAAAACGCTAAAGCGTATGGTGGGTCGCATACGCTAGAGGTCCGTAACACAGTGTTTACTTAAAAACTATTATTTTTAAGATGTTTCACAAGGAACCAACCACAAACTCAGTTCAGTATATTTTATTAGGCTTTGATAAAAATGCGCACAAGTCAGTGTTGCGAGTTTTGATGAAAGACAAGTATGATCGTTTTACAGTACATCTGGTGATGGTGATGAAACGAATATGATGGTGATCAGAGAATTAAATTCTGTGAAACAATGATGAACATTTATCATGCAAATCCACAGTTTAGAAATAGAATTGTTTTCTCACGAAGCGACGTTTTGTTTGGACTGTGCCGTTAATAGACAAAATTGTCGACACTGGAGTAGAGAAAATCCTCATTGGATGATGGAGGCTCACACTTAATATCCCAGAAAAGTTACTGTTTGGTCTTGGATTATTAAAAATAAAATTATTGGTCCCTATTTTTTTGAGGGTTCTAAATAGTAAAAGGTATCTACAATATTTACGTACGTTTTTAGTTCCAATATTAACAAGATTATATCCAAGTTAAATGAATGGGAATATTTGATTCCAGCGAGATGGAGCTACACCGCATTATGCAATTGAAGTTATGGCTTATCTATATACAGTGTTTCCTGCCCGATGGATTGGTAGGTGGTCTCCCCGTCCTCCTGACATGACGTCACTAGATTAATTCTTATGGGGAACTTAAAGTCCGAAGTATATGTTAATAATAAATGGCAATTATGATATAAAAAATAAGATAAGGGAAGAAGTTGAAGAAATAGGTCCACGGATGATATAAGACATTCTTGGGGAATTTACTAACCGCCTTGTGGATTATCAAGAAGTGAACGGTTGTGAGCGAACTTCAAAATTCATCAAAATAAACTTATAACTTTACAAAAGATCGCCCTAAAAATACAGCCCCCATCAACTTAAGTCACTTTTAAATTACTCTTAAACATCAAATCCAATTATTTTAGTTCACTTCCTAAATTTTTCTACAAGCCCATTTCTCTTCAATTTAACTCCAAACTCAACTTTCCATGAATATATTAAAATATCTTTCATTCACCTTTCTAGCTAGCCCAAAAAACATTCGTCCCAAAATAAGTCCAGTTTACACGTTCCCCATCGCATGAAAGCAACTCGCCACTATCTTTATTTCAATTACCCTACGATTAGCTTCCACTCCGTTCAAATTTCATAAGTCCAATTTATATGTTCCTACCAAATGCTAGCAACTCGCAACTATCTTCATACTATTACCCTAAAATTGACTCTCGCTCCGTTCAACACCACGATACATTGCCCTCAATATGGATTAATATGGCATAATACAACATTAAGATATGGATTAACATGACTTAATATAACATCACATATGGATTAAAGTAAGACTCGCAACAATACTTCACGGGACCCATTCAATTTACCATGTTATTCAGACAGTTATCGATCATATTTAAAAAAAAAAAATTAGATTCCACTGACATATTTATACCAAATTGTTTCATTTTTCATAGCCGATTTAACGATATAATTTTTAACCAGAAAATCCAAAATTTCAACATTTACTGTGCAATATTTCGCAATACGAGCCCATTGGATCGGCTGGCGCCCGATCCGGCTTTCATTCAGACTTCTGCAACCCAAGTCCCCATCATCAGTATAAATAAAGGAGCACGCCAAGTTTAAACCATGAATAAATAATCTGTTAATTTTCGTACTAAACCAAAGTATTTAATTTAAAAACTAGTGCTAACATAAAATACAGGATAGGTTGTGTACAGGGTGAAGCATTTGGCCCATTCCAGCTTTTCAAGTTTACTACCCCGACTTCGAATCAAACAAAATAAAGTGCATGAAAGGCCTCTAGAGTCTCACATAAAGCTCTCCAGACAAAAATATTTTATTTTTCCCAAACCAGAGGTACCGTTCGTGTACACAAAGAAGACCGTGTCCTCGCCTATCTTCCAGCGGCTTATATAGCAGTGTGTGGAAATAGACCCACGTTAAATAAATGTTAAAAAAACAGTTTTATAAAGAATTATAAAATATAAACACAATTTTATAATGTTTGTGTTAATTTTCTAATAAATAGTTATTTTATAATATCTGGATTTTCTTATTTCTCGTGTGTAATTTGAAAATCGATTTTCTCGATAACTGCTGAACGAAATTGAAAAAAATGAGGTATCCCCTTCCAATTTTTAAAAATAGGGGTTGTAGTATCACGGGAAGGAGGCTGAAGTGGGGGAGGGTGAACATTTCGCATCAAAAAGTGTAATTTTAAAATAAAAACTTGAGCTGTCTCGGGTTCTTGCATAAATACTAGTAATTAGGTAGAAAATGAATTTATTGGCTACATATGGACCAGCCTGTATGATAACAAGATCTCTCTGTTAACAAAGCAGAAAGGATTAAATTTTTGATACGGTGCCGATGCTGTGTTTAATGATATTTCAAAAGATTTTGGCTTAATACTAAGATAAAGGACGTAACTCAAGTACCTTATAAATAAAATGCACTTTTCGCAAACATTTATTACACCACAAAAATGTGGATTAAATTAAAAGAAAATGAGCTTGCTTGGCATTAACTGATCCGCTAAAGATGGAATTTCTCTCTGCCCAGATGATGACCAGTCTAGTTAAATGTGAACAATGCTCAGCCAAGCTGAAGTTGATCGCCGCTGCATTTGCGATAGCAATCGATTAGCTTTAGCATTGTTCCGAGACTACTGCCTTTGACAGAATTCCTAGGCTACATTTCTCTGTAAGACTGGATATTTTAGATTTGGTTTTTTATTATTCCTTCTCCGTCACGATTTAATCATAAGGGATTACCAGACAAAAATAAACATATTTCTAAACTAATACATGTAACCGAGTATGCTAATAATGAATTTATTTATTTACTACTAAAGTCTACAGCTTTCACAAGGCAATTACAGACTGTATATATTTAAAGAGTTAGTGTATCTATAAGTAATAATAATACAGGTTTGTGAAGAAGAATATACCGTGTGATGATTTAGTTTGGCGCAATATTCATAATATAGTTACTAAATGATTTTTTTGGAAAACGCTAAAACAAATCAACGTTGTTTTTAAGAAGTTAACGGTTGACGTATTTTTTTTCATACTTTGTTTTTGAGCTGTGACATCATCACTAATTATTTCTAAATGCAACTTCCCCTTTTTTAATAAAGGTCAATTTTGTAAGAAAATGTACGTTCTTCAGTTTTTATATGGTACCGACACTTGTTCTTGCTGTCAATAGGTAAACCGAAATCTGTTCAAAACTTGAAGTATTTGGGAATTTATATAGATTAATATATTCTTATTTTATTAACCGATCATAACGTACGTTTTCAAAAAAATTGACCAATAGGATTTTTTAAAAGTGAGAAAAATGGCTATCGATCAGTGGAAAAAATCGAGAAAAATGTAGGTATGTTGTTTTTTTCGTAGTAGCCACAATATGTCATAAGTCATTGAAATTATTAAAATCTGACATTTCCCGTTTTCATCTTGATTTTTGTACACAAAATGAACGAGAAATAGCGATTCGGTGATGTTTATCAATAAATATTAACGAGGCTGTCAATGATAGAGTCCCACTTAAAACAAGAAACACTAAAAAATTTTATATAGAATTAATTTCAATCTTTTTGCAAAGAGAAGAATCATTCCCTCGAAAATGATACGACCACTGATGAACTTGTAAATATTTTGACTGGTTATAATATAAGTTATAATATAAAGTGATAGTATAATACAATATAAAGTGAAATAATTAGACAGAGGAAGACAAGGAGAATATATAGTTAATTGCATTTAAATTTATTACATATTATTACCTTTATTTTAGACTTGGTTAGTTACAAGAGTCGGAAGTAAACGGGGAAAGATTTGTTTTGTTGTTAGGCCAATAACAGTCGGAGTAGTGTAGTATAATTGTCTTTTATATACTTTTTACACGTCCTTTTGAATTTCTTTTTATTATGGACTTTAATGTGTTCAGGTAAAGTGTAAACGAACTTAATTGAAACCGTATAAAAACTAAAAGCAGGCAAATACAGTCGGCATCTCTTTATTGTACATGGGCGGAGGTAAATAGAAATGCTTGTCATAAGAAAATGATAAGATTTTCGGGCGTTATTATATTATCCTCTGTTTCAAATGGTCTCCAGAAAGCCATGGTAAATTAGTAAATAATTAAAATATTTTACCTTTTATATAGTAGTAAATATTTATAAATATGGACAATAACTAACTAAACTCCTACGCTTGGTATTATAACAGGTATTTATGCACTGCACTGGCACATTAACAGCACATTTCGTAAGTCCACCGTTGACTACTGAGAAGCGATTTACGAGTTTTTTATGCTAGTAGGCCTGCCCGTTTTATTATCTTTAAACCAGTGCAGTCGTAGATGGTTCATTCAGGCTGATAACATTGCCAGTCTCGGACTCGCCCGCACAGTTTCAACTACCATTCGAATCTCGCTACCATTGCTAAATATATAGGACAAAATATCAAGTTCAGTGCGCACGGTCCTGTGCTTTAACACTGCCCAGTTTCAATTATCCTCGTATAAAGTATAGTTGGTTGTATAATTTAATTCCATTCAAATTGATTTGTTTCTGGTAGATTGTTTTGTTGTATTTTGGTGTTTGATAAGCGTTTTTAGATCTGTTTCTTGTTTCATATTGATGGTTTACAGGCGATCCAAATGTGTGTTTCTTGTTGTGAGTATATACAATCCCTTTACACTCAGTAATTTATTATCAATAAATATTAGCAGTTGTCTCGACTTTTCCTGTTAAAAACTGTCCGTAGTATATAATTTTGTGTTATCTGGAGAGGCTGGAGAGTTGTATTGTAGGCAGAGCCCCAGACGCTAATACCACACCTAATTAGGGAATAGGGATTCACTAAGAGAGTCTTTCTAGTTAGTATACTTTTCAGGTTATAGAATTTATATATTAGTTTTCTTGGCTTCCCGTTTAACTATTTAATATGGTTATTCCATTGTAATGAAGTATACAATACTACAGGAATACTGTATACTTTCATTCCAGTTTAACTTATTTTAATCATGCATGGCTCAAGTAGTTCAGTTTTAGATTAGTTCAATACCTGATTAGTTCTTTTGTTAACTTTTAATTCTAACTTCACCAGGCCGCAACTTGCGTGCCGTGTGCATTTCGTGCCGGGTGCAAAACCACGTGACCGTGATTATTGGGTATAAAATAGCTAGCCAGAAACCAGTAAATTCAGAGCTTGACTTTCACCTTTCTCGAGTGTGTTGAACTGAGATAACCGAAAGCTCAAGTTTCTCCGGCGTCGTGGCAGCCGCTGGCCAAGTATCTGTTAGGGAGGATCCGAGTGCTTTGAACTGGACCTCCTGTCAGATTGATTCGAGTGTGTTGAACTGGATTTCTCCTGAAACAGATTTCTTAGTCGCGTCTGTTATGTCCTGGAACTTCGATTAGAGAATTGGGGTTACGACGACGTACATAGAGGAAATATGTTACACTCTCTCTCTCTCTCTCCGATTACTATGATGTACTTATGTAATAACAAGATTGTCGCAACCTAAGCCATAAAAGATATGGTCACACTGTACATATAATTATTAGGAAAATAAATGTCTTATTTTGGATCTGGATTTTAATTAATAGTAACATTGAACCCTGGAATAATCTCCAAACCAGCTACCCGAGCAAAACAAGCATCACACCATTTTACGTGATTACCGAAAATAACGCCGAGGTATTTGATAGTAGTGTTATTTAGTATGTAACTATTCGTTTCTCTATCTATAAGAATAGGTAGCACCGTTTGGGGTAGTCCTGCCTTCGTTGGGGAAAAGGCCATAAATTTAGTCTTCGCTATATCTAGTTTAAACAAATTTGTGTCTAGCCAGTTTTTGACTTTACTAATTGCCTCAGCTGCCTTTTGTCCCGCTAAGTTCCAGGTGTATCCCGAACATACAGTACAGTGTCATCTGCATATGATATGATGTTGCACCCAAAGTTTCTATCCAGTAAATCGTTGATAAACAGCAGGAATAAAGTAGGACCTAAAACTGTACCCTGCGGGACTCCAGTTTTTACTATTTTCTTAGTGCTAAGAGTATTGCCAATTTTTAAAGTTATGGGCAATACCTCTAATTCCCATCTTGTTTAGTTTAGGAGTTTCAATCTATTTATTGATTTAGAATGCAAACATGCAAAAAAAAGAAGGCTTCAAGCTATTTCAGAAAAACGTAGATAAAGCTCAATTGCTATTGAAAAAGAACATTTAAATAATGAGACGATGCAGATTTGGGATAAGTGTCAACTTGCATGGAGAGGAGGAGAGGCTGTTAAATGTAAAATCGATCACTTCATATTTGAAAAAAAATTAATGGAAATTTAACTAATAGAATGAAATACTATCCTATTTCTTCACAGACACGACAAAGAGGTGAAAGCAAGCTTAGTAATAGTAATTGGCTTACATCTAATTTAGAAAAACCTTTCATCTGTGTGAGTGTGAGAGAACGGTCGAATTCATTTAAAACAGACAGATAATTTTTGACACCTAGCTATACTTGGAACCAAAAAACTCAAGTGGATAGTACAAAAATATACCTGTGGGAGAGAATACTCTTGGAAAATGGACTAAAGAAGCAGCCATGAAAATTGGGCTCGATGTCGAAAACAATCAAATAACAAACCATTCTAACAGGAGTAGTACAGTTTCAAATCTTGTTAAATGTATAATCATAAGATATCGGGTCGGTTTTTCGTGTACAAAGCATATTTTGCATTTGGACACATTCATGAATAATTTATTATCGGTGCACCATCTTTCCTCAGCGGTAATTTGCAATTGAATGTTTGAACAGTCAGTGTGATTTTGAACGGTTGCATATAACTTCAGATCATCAGCAAAAAGAAGGTTACCACAATTTACCATTTATGAGAGATC
Source organism: Leptura quadrifasciata (assembly GCA_963675555.1). Classification (NCBI taxonomy): domain Eukaryota; kingdom Metazoa; phylum Arthropoda; class Insecta; order Coleoptera; family Cerambycidae; genus Leptura; species Leptura quadrifasciata. Next base: position 116,354,599 of record OY776676.1, on the reverse strand, counting down.
ATTAACGAATATAATGAATAACAGTGGCCCCAAGTTGGACCCTTGCGGAACTCCGAAGACGTTGCAACATATAGGTTAGACTTGAAACCATTAAATGCAACAACTTGTGTGTCTTTTAAGTATGAAGCGAAAAGAAGAACCAGTGAATTACTAAATTCGAATATATCTGTTTTATAATATAAGTGGAGTTATCAATTCGGTCAAATGATTTTGAAAAATCCGTGTACCCTACATCAACTTGTTCTCGAGTATCTAATGAAACTGAGATAAACTGACTTATTATTGTAAGGTTTGCCGTTGTCGAGCGTTTTTCGAGAAAGCCATATTGATGCGGTGATATGAAAGGTTTAACCTACCAATTGCCAATTAAAATATTTTTATTTCTTATTTTGATTATAATTCTAACTTAACTATGTATTTTATTTATCTGATTTTACATGTATTGCTTCATATTTCCTATCGAATATAAATGTTATATCCAGCGTTACTTTACACAGCGCGCGGTACCCACTGGACCTGTCGTTTTTTCACAGCTAATTATACCTTATTAAGTTTTCAAACTATCTCTTCCAATTGCCGCTCTCCGAAAGGTTAAGAGGCTTTACATGTGCGTTTCCTGCAAGCAGTTTAAAAACATATTAATTTTTGTTGAGAGTTTTTCCTTTTTTGTATTAATTTGCAGGAAGCGAAAAAACCTGCTTTAACAATGTGAATTTTTATAAAATTAAATGTTATTTCCGTTTTAAAAACTATATACATATTTACATTTTTACATGTGAAACTAAAAAGAATAATTCTGCTTAAAAAAAGGCTATGTACAATGAAATAATTTAATAATATTTTGTGAGCCAGAGGGTTGGTCTAAGTATGTTATGTGTAATAAATGTTATGTGTATTTGTCCTTCGTTATTGTCTTTCTTCGTAAATAGGTAATCATTGGTGTAAAAACGGGGATCATTATGTCTGCGTCTGCTTGTTAAGTCTCTGGTCAACTCCGATTGCTGTATTTATAGTAAGGCTTAACCTGCGGATAGATCTGGTCATATAAGGCTATTTCGAGCACCTTGGCAAAGGTGTCTAAAATAGAGATAGGTCAGTAGTTTTCTAAGTTATTTAGAGAATTACATTTCAAAATTGGACACACTCTTGACAGCTTCCATATTTCAGTATATATACCTTTCTTAAGGATATAATAAATATGACTAATAAATCTGGAATAAAAGTAAATACAAAGTCTTTGACAATAAAACTTGGAATTAGGTCGTGGCCAGATGTCATTTTGTTTGGCAGCTTCTTTACGGCATCTTGTATATTGCTCTCAGTAAGTGAAGTTACAGTGATACAGCGATTGTTGGAATATGGAAGTTCGTGGTTTAAAATATAAGACTTGGGGAGATATACACTACTGAAGTAAAGCCATTAACTATAGAATCCGGATTTTCATAATTTTTGTTATCGTGAGGATCCCTTTTTATGTTGAATATATGCCCAAAAATTGTTGGGATCATCTGAAATACTCCTTTCCACTTTGCTAAGGTAGTCGTTGTATGTTATTTTTATTTACCCTTTAACAAGGGCTCGCGTTCTAGAAAATTGAATATAATAGTAAGCATCGATGCTTCTAGATTTCTTTCTGTAGTAAGATTTCAGTTGTAAATTATAAATGATATCAGAAGTGTGCCAACTGGGATAATTCTTATTTCCATTTTTATATAAGGGGACATGCATATCCAAAATCTTTGTATAAAACTCATCACACATAATATTAACATCGGCAAACTCATTTAAATATGGCCAGTCAACATTAAGAAAAGAATTGTAAAGCCCATGAAAGTTTGCTTTTTTGAAATTGTAGCTTTTGTTTGTTAAATTAGTAGGAAAATTATTCATCTTCTCTACCAAATAATTAAAATTAATTGAGAGTGCCGGATGGCAAATATCTGCAGTGATAAGGGGCAAAGTTTCATGAAGTATTTTACAGTTTAAGTCAGTAACTACTAAGTCTAGTAGCCTACCATGCGTATTATATACTTCATTTACTTGGTTCATATCGGTAAATTGCAAAAACTGATTATATAAGACTTACGATCATTTACTTAACAGAATGAGTGATATTGAAATCTTCCAAGATAAGTATTTTTTTTTACTAGCTACATGCAAAAACCAAATCAATAAACCTGTATCCCCAGATAGATAAGCACCATCATTCAAAATTAATTTCGAATTTAAGAAATCTTACAAGAGAAATTACAAATATTCTGTTAATAATCTAAAATTGGTAAACCATGAAGAAGAATCTAAAAGTAATAGCATTGTTTATAATAATTGTCCATTTCACATAGATGCAATGAATATATGTTTCATGATAAAAACAGTAGAAAAAGTTTCTATTTTTTATTATAAACTAACTTTAATAAACTTTAAATAAACTGTTTTGTTGTTCTCATAAATATGTTAAATAATATTTTTTAATCATTTGTTAATCTTCTGTAATTCACAAAAAGGTTGATCCTCTACTCGGGTAAATTTTTTTTGAGTGACTCGAGCCTGTTTTCCATGAAAATGTTACTCAAATTATGGAACATAAGAGAAATCGCTCCACTTCGTGTCGCGATTTTTCCATGCCCTTAATTCTCGAATAATGTTCGTGGGTAAACAGGTTTTTGTCGGCATTAAACAGCTAAATTCAATATACAGAGTGTTTTTAAAAAGTATGTCAATCGCTTAACCATGGACTCAAAATATCAAAAAAAGTTGATTGAACCTAATTTACCTCTATACAAAATAACACCCTTATGAGAATACAGCCCTCTAAAGTTGAAATTAAAAATACTTATTTTTTTAATATTGTGTTGTAGATATTTTTTTCAATTCTGGCACAGTGAAATGTATGACAAAGGTAACAGTTTAAAGTAGAATTTTTTTAAAATTAAGTTTTCTAAAGGGCTGATTTGGAGATAAACAACCCTTCCTTCCTACCCCCGTTTTTAGTGGTACACCTATGGCTTTTTTGGTATATTTTATTTTACATAAAACTTAATTGTACAATTTTTTTATTTTGTTATTTTTTCGTTTGAGTAACTGTTTCAAATGATATTGAAAATACTAAACCATTGTCATGCCTGTTAATTGAAAAGTGAAATGATGCAAATAGAGTGAAATCATTCATTTTACCAGTTACTTTTTAATTTCAGTTCTACGTAAACCAGGAGTTCACTGTGCTTACGTTTATACCCTCTTAAGTCAAAATACAATAATTTTGGATATGTGTAAGGAAATATTTTTTAAAAACACCCTGTATAAGTACAAAAGAGAAGTAAAAATTTGATTTATTATAAAAATAGACTAAATTCGCAAACTTTGGATTTAAAGTACTTATAATATTTTATAAAATATTTCTATTTTAAAATGTCTTACGTTTACCTTATTTTGTTAGTCAATATTAGTGGAGTCAAATTAGCTTATAAAGGCGCTATGTTTCAAAATAATTATGGAAAGCTTGGATTTTCCTGTAACTTTTTGATATACGCTTGAATAGATTAAATTAAAAAGTTATACTGTTATGCTTGCCTGCTAATTGTTTATTAATTGTTTAAATAACAACAAAAAGTTTCCTCTGAAAAATTATAGTAATACAAGGAATTTTAAAGCAAGTGTATTCAGATTGATATTCTAGGGGTTTTTGAGGTCACGGGAAAAGAATAAAAATTCAAAATGGCTGATTCAATATGACCGACTTTATGTAAAATATTTTATAAAAAATAACGTAACTCGAAGAATTTCTCATTTTTAAAAATCAAACAGGTGTAAAATTTATTATTTTTTAATAAAGCTCATTCAGTTAACACAATATTTCAACATAACTTCCAAGTAATCGCAAGAAAAGGGCAAGCCAATGTACGTAAACGCTTATAAGTAATTTAAGTAGAGTAAGGATATACGACCTGTCATACAATGTGATATTAATTATCTTCTTAAATATTTAATGTATAGTTCTTGTAATTTTATTCCCGAAACTAAGAGGAAGACTTGTTTTTTAGATAGAAGTTAACAGGTCGTAAGTTTTCCTTGACTATAATAAAGCAGTTAAAAGCTAGGCTTTCAACTTCAATTACCGTAATCCTAAAACTATTTAGTAGCTTTAAAGAAGCCGAAAGTTTCAGCTGGTAAACTCTTAAAACTGAACCCAAGTTTTCGTATGTTTGCTGACTAAGTCTTAATTAACTTAGACTTTCGTTGTAGCTAAGGAATTTTAATTCTTGCATGAAAATATTTATCTGATGAGTATACAAATGAGGTAATTAACTATTAGTTGAAAAGAGTTAATTTTTAAGCTAATATTGGTATTCTCTGAGCTCATGTTAAAACGAAATTAGAGGAAACGTGTATTTCGCTAAAATAATATAAAATCTGCATATAATAAAAGTGCATACCGGATCAGTTCTAAGTTAGGTAATGCAAGTTATATTATAATTTATACATCCATTTCATGTTTGTATTCTATGGTAAACGTATCTGAAATTTCTTAAGTCTGTCTGGATGGATTTTTCATTATTGGCCATGATTTAAATTTATTTTTCAATAAATGTAGCTTCTAGCCTTTTACACCAAGAACATCAAACCTATCGCTACCTTGTGCAAAGATGAAAATTGGTCAGATGAACGTTTCCTAAACTTTAGGCTTTAAAAAATATATATTGAGATTCCTTGAATATTGTGTGACTGAGACTCATTTTATTATTTTAAAATGTGGTTCTTTTGGAAAAAGCAACATATGTTAATACATTAGTAAAAATCATTGAATCAGTTGAAGCACATTGATATATGGAGAACTTTGATGCACCTAAATTGGGATTTAGTGGGTGTACGAGAACCAAGGGCCTCTAAAATTTATTTTGGCATTAGCTACTCCCTTTACCACCCCCACCCTATTGTTTAAGGTAATAAAAAATTAAATTGGGATTTATTGTGAATACAAGAATCAAGGGCCTCTAAATTTTTTTTACATTGAGAAAACTTGTGTATCAATATGCGACTAAGTTGGGAATCAAATTTCTTAAATGTTGGGATCGAAATAAAAGTGCCGGAATCGATTTGGCTTTGTTGTTTCGACAAAGAAATATTAATCCAAGCTTAAGAAAATTGGAGGACACAAGTGATTGAAGAAAATTGCAGTAAATGAATGTTTTAACAAACTTGCTAAAACGCTGCAAATTTACGACATATGGAATATTAGAAGATTTCCAAGAAAATCAAATTGAAAAAAATTAATCATCAATGTCTGTGTACCTATACCGGGTGTAACAGGATCATGGCATACCCCCCTTTTTTCCTTTAGTTTTGAAGATAATTTGTTGAAATTAAATGATATACTAAAAATTATATTATAGAAAAAAATTGTATGTCAAAATGTGCCGCCTATTATGTATGTAGTATATCCTAAACTTCAATCAATTATCTTCAAAACAAAAGGAGAAAAGGGGGGTATACCATGATCCTGTTACATCCGGTATAATACATCTAAACAATTACCTTTTGTATCAAAAGCAGTTTTAACACTGGAAAGCATAAGGCTATATACAAAAAAGTCAGACAGCTAAATCCTTCGAGCCAGATTAGTTTTGATTATACCCTTTGCATTTTACTAATTTGACACTAAAATTCAAAGTGGAAAACCTGCTGAAAGCCCCTTAGTAGCCCTTCCTTAGTGAGTAAGGGGTTTTCGGTGTCTCTCGTTACGAATATGATGGTAAGAAATAGTGAAAATCCAAAATGGCGGCGGAAAATAGACCTTTATTTTTAAGGTTTTTTTCTGTCATTTTACAAAATGTTGCAAATATTGGGCAAAAAAATGGCATAATTTCATTAACTTCTTTTTACAACATTTTTGAAGAACAATGAAGTAGGTACACGGAATTTTAAAAACCTGTACGAGTACCACAGCAATTTTCTTAAGAAGAAAATACGTAACTGAGTAATAAAACAAGAAAAGACATTCAATATAAAGAGTATTAGAGAAATAATAAGTTAAATAAAAAACAAAATATATCATTAATATAAAAATTTATGTGATACTTTTAAATTAATAAAAAAGATTAAATTATTTCGCTTTTTTACTATATTTGAAATTCATAATAGTACATGAAAAAACGTATACTGTTTTCAAAAAATTTTAATCATACTTTTAAATTGGAAACTAAAATAATAAATTACAGCTACCATTTGAAGTAATATTTTTTTAATCAGAACTTTATTATGTCATAAAATATATCAAACATGAAAGTTTAAACAATTATCAATTCTCATCAATTTCGGATTCACTATAAGAAATATGAAGGGACTGTTGTAGCACAAAGTCAGTACTATCTATTGTTTCAATATTTTAGTCGTCTACTTCATATTCTCCATCTGTAACAGTTTCATAACTCTCAGATTCTTCATTTTTATCTTCAACAATTTTATTGCATGAGATAGAACAATTACTTCCTTGACAATTTACATAAGTAACGGAACATTTTATGTTTTTTTACGATATCCGCAAGAGTTTGTTTTGCAACCTTTTTCGCAAGAATACGAGATAACCTTGACTCTATTTTCTATCTCCCATACTCAGGATTTAAATCGCATAGACCTGTCTAACTCTAGATTTGATAATAAATCCTTTTCAAATGTCCCGCAAATGCATCCAAAGTGAGTATTAATGTCGCTCTATCAACTGGTAGCTCTTTCTTCTTTTTTGCTGATTGCTTTCTTTTAATTTTTTTTTGCTTACAATTTGATTTGAGCACAATTTTGTGTTGGAATTACTGGGGCGTGAGGATTCCGGAAGGTCCTTTCATTTTCTCAGTTTTGAATTTTAGGGTCAAATAAGCAAAATGCAAGAGGTTTCATCAAATTTCATCTTGGCTCGAAGGATTTAGCAAAAAATAGCGATTTTAGATATTTTACAGACCTAAAAGACGAAGATATTTATTAATGAAATTTTCTGGTGTGTAGCGTATGACTGACTGAAATCACCATCTATTAAATTAAATTAGCTAGACAATCCACAAAATCGCGAATAATTATTTTTGACAATCTAATAAGAAATTTGTTGATTCGTTTAAGTCCAAAAATTAATATTTTGATTATGTGTTGGGGAATTGTTTCAAAGTTTTTCATGAAAATCATTGTAACGCCACCGACTTCGATTGACTTACTTTAAAATAAGTCACATGAAGGGGCGAGCGTAGGCGCGTTTTTACTATGTACAATGTCAGGCCCGGTTAGTACTTAGATGGGCGACTGTTTCAAGTGTCATAGTACATTTCGTCCATCTACGAAAAATAAAATAAAAAAATTGAATAATCCTCAAAATAAACAAGATAGTTAGTTCATAATGCCAAACCATAATAAAAAAATCACAGAGATACTTAGATTCATAAAAAACTATAATTTTTCTAAACAAATTCTGAAAAAATTCACAAACTTTTGATAATTCATATATAACCCAAATTCCTCGACACTAATAAATAAATAAACAAATATATACACCACAGGTAATGACGACCCCCTTTATCCCGGAAGGCTCTAGAAGAGCCTTGTGTGGAAGGGGGCTACACATTTAGAGACAAGGGACACACACCCAATATCCGTGTATAGTGGAAAAATCCCTCTCAGAGTATTTTCCACTGCTACGACCGGGGATCGAACCCGGAACTTTTGGGTGAGAGGCGCTCACCTCTCGACCATCAATCATACTTTGTCATAACTTAGTTGTGTTAACTTAGTCATAACTTTGAAAACAATTATTTTACAGGCCAATCGTTACTAAATAATGCCCTAAAAAATACCACCCCCATATAAACTTCAAACAGATCAAAACTACTTTCCGCACCCTTACTTCCAATATTTTATTTGTATCCATAAATTTTCTATCCATTGCCTTTTTCTAATATTTAACATCTGATTCCGTTTCACGTCCTTTTATATTATAACGTGGCAATCTGTTTCATTTCCCTTCAATATACTTCATAAAAATTTATTAAGTTCTCCCTTTCCCAAAGGTTAACTGTTTTCTTAAAACTTACTTCCTTTTCAGTGCAGACCGACATGAGAACATCCCCGCGGTTAACTCAGCCACGCGAAAGTTAACCTCTAAGAAGCTTACAGAGACCAGCCCGCAAGAAGTAAGGACCACATCAATATTAATTAATTCAATTCCAACAGTTAGTCATAGTAACTCCATAAACATTTTAGATACCAACTTCATTCAAACATCGAAAAAATCCCTTTTCAATGCCGTAATCATCATATATTTTTCAGTTCCAAAATATTTTATTTTCTATGGGAACATCGCTATCTACCCGAAATGAATGGACGGGGCACTCGAAACCCACCTAAAAAATGGGGGAAAATGTTCGTGCATGACTACGTCCCCGTTCAAACGAAACGCAACGATACCTAGATAAGGCTCAATTGAGCAGGTTAATTTCTGATGACCCAGAAGTGTTATAATATCTGGAGTTTTTAGTAGATACTAGCGTTTCTGTCAGGTTTGCTACTAATAACGTTTTAGTGCTATCGACCTAGTTAGCTTTCCTACTTTAGCCCCCGCTTATTTCCCTGTAACCGAGTCATTGTGATTGTTTCCTTGTTACAGTCAAGTGGCCCCTATACGCTTTCGCCGACGTGTATTTTTTCACTAGGTGAATTTTTTCAGTGTTTTATCACACGTTTCATTTTATATTTATTTTTAATTATTTTTTCGCACATTAGCAAAATTCCATAGACTGAATTTCTGGTCAAATAGATAAAACAGAATGTTACAAACTCTATTTTAAATATCATAAATAAATACTTTCGCTTTCGTTTGAATAAAAGTGTTCTAATTTCAATAAAGACATGAACAGAGTGTAGCTGTCGACACTGCCAAAAACATTAAAAACACAGTTAAATGCTTTTTAATTTATACAATTAAATACAGTGTAAACCAAGTTCTATAAAACTTTTAGCCCTAACCAAAACTTCAAATCGGTATTCTTCACTTCTCCAATCTATAGAAAGTGGACGAGGCATTCCAAGCGTCTATCTGCGCTCTCAATTTTTATTATTGAAATCACCAGAGTGTTCTTCGTGTTCACAATGAAGACCGTGCCCTTGCCTTACATCTTCCAACAGCTTGTATATCAGTGTATGCATGGAAGCTATGCAATCTTAGCTGAGGATTATGTAGTGGCTATACCATCCTTCTGAGGTGACGTAAAGCTGTCAGCCCTGGTCTATTAAATGTAGGCAAGTAAACTCTTCGAAAGCGGAAAGGTTCGACAAAATTCCTAGTTGGGGTAGCTCGTCTACAGGCTTCGGTGTTAGGCCTCAGTAGCGGAAATAGTCCGACTTTAAATAAATTTTAAAAAAAGTCATATGTCTCCATGACACATAGACATAAGTCACGTTCTTTAACACAATTATTTATAGCGTGGTAACGATTGTAAGAAAATCTTAAAATGTGATTCACACCAGGTCTCATAAAATTTTCAGCTTGATCTTGGCGTAGGTTAACCTCTTGAATTTTCCAGTTTTATTAAATTTAAATCTCATTATCTGGTGGATTTAGAAACCGATAAAATATCCCCTATCAAACCCCGACGATGTTTTTACATGATTTACGATGTAATAAATTTTAAAATATGAGTTGCATTAAACTTAAATTTTGCAGGCATTCTTTAACAAAGGCTTACGTGCATGCACCTTATATTACTTATTTAGGAAGAAGAATTGTTCCAGAATTATCAGATATATAATTCATGGCCGGGTTATGATATATTCCAGTACGGTTAAGTGGGAGTAAAATCAATGTTCCTTAATATCTCATTTTGTTTTATTATTGTCAAAGGAACGTAAAAGGCCAACGTTATTAGATATTTATTCTTTTTTATTAAATCACGGGACTCTAGCATTAACAAATATAATGTTACAGAGCTGCAAAACAACATTTTCGCTTATACCGATGTTTTATTTAATTTCTATTTTTCCATATTAATCATATTAACATCCGCATGGAGTTAGTTACAGTCCTTCCACTCAATTAGTGAATACGAGCACATAGACAATTATTTCTTGTAACATTGTCATCTGCCGCAGTTGAAACTCAAACTCAGGAGAGATGACAGCCACTAACGACGTTGTCTTTCACACATCGTGACTACTTCACGTCGACATTTATATCTTAGCTGCGATTCGAACTCGAGACTCTTTGTTCTGAAGTCTAACAAGTAAGCTCTTTTTTCGTGTGTATCTTGAATCACATAGAATTAAAATTTTATATCCCCATTTCCTAGACATATCTTGCATATTATATTGCTTTATTAAATGCCTTATCTAGAATGGTACCATATACGCATAAATGAATAGCTTTTTGGCATCAGAATATTTCTAAGGTTGTCAATTACTGCTTCTATAAAAGTCTGCGTGTGTATTATTTATTTGTAGTACGTATAAATTCACCATTATTGAAATCGGTTGTTTTTCTTCCTCCCATCGGTTCTTTGACAAGTTTAAACATAGTGGTACGAAATTGGTTGTGCTGCATTACTGTTTTGTTGAAATACTGATTTTAAGACTAAAAATTTGTTTGTGTTCTTATTTTCGCAATACAAAAAGTAAATACATAATCGTGAAGTCGAGCTGCTGTATTACGAGTCAGACGTATCTGGGCATCCCTAGTAGATATGCTATGAGAGTTCTGGACCAAGAAACCCATGTATTTTTCTTATGGAGATTCATTTTTCAGAATTTTGGTGCGGAATAATGAGAATGATATTAATTCGGGTCAACGAGAACTTGGTGGATTTTGAGAAATCACACTAAATGTTGACTAACGCTAGGTAGTATATATATTTAATGGACAATAATTACTTATAATTTGAATTAATGGGATTCGGGAAATTAGGAGAGGTCATTTGAGTTTATAAGGAATAAAAAACGAGCAGGCATGTGGATTCGAACGCGCGTCCTTTAGATTGCAAGGCAAATGTCATATCAATCAATCAATACAACTTTGTTAACAATTAAAATTTTACATGTGCCTCCCCAGAACCCACCCCGGGACCTACCGTGCAACCACCGTGTTTTTCATGGTGAAGGATTGCAGGGTTGGGCGGAGTGGGACTGGGTCAGCTAAAAGACAATTAAAAACAATTAAACCTAAACATCTTCCATCGCAGATGGATTAAGTGAGGTTATAAAATTAGTTTTAGTTTTAGTAAATCTGAAAACAGATTTACTAAAACTAAAACTACACCCTTTTTTAAAACGCACGCACTGTCACTGATTAAATTTTTATTCTGACGCAGGCACCTCATCTTGTACAAAGTGTCTTCCCCGAGGTATGTCAATGCTGGGCTGCGAGTGGCTGGCGTAACTTGGAAAAATTTAGATTTTATAAAATTTTGGTTTGGTGAAAATTTTGATGTGAAATGAATTTAAGAAAACAAAAATACACAAATATAAATTAAACCAATGGAACAAAAAGAAATAAACACAAAGGAAGAAGGGGACAGGAAAGATTTAATGATACAAAAGGTATGAAATATCAGTAATGGCTTCTCCTTTCACTTTGATATCCAAAACTGTGACCATAATGTGGTTGGGTGTACTGAGATAAATAATCTTCTTAAAGAGTATGCAATTCCAAAAATACTTAATCCAGATACTTCTCAATCCTCCACAATGAAATTACAATTAATACTTCCACAAAAAATAATCCCTTAATGGATGAATAAAAATTCATAAATTTTGTGCACGAGCTGCCTCAAACATCGGTAGATAAGATGATAAGAAAGTGTCAAAAGAAATTATCGCGATTTCCCATAAGATCAAAAAATCTTGAAAAAGCGCCTTAGCATGTACAAAACTCAAGCTGAATAAAAATCTATACGAATAATGCTAAGTATTTCTGCAACTCATCAATAGATATCGCACCTCGTATTTTCACTTTTCTCACAATATCAATTGTTCCGATGAAGTAACATTATAATGTTGCCTGTTTTCTTTTTCTTTTACTTGTTACATACAATTAAAGTGCATGAATAAAAATAAATTATTACATGTTTATTTATTAGTTAACTTTTAAATTTTTTAACTAACGCAGGCAGTTGGTCAACCTGGGGTATGAATAGACTTTCCGTATCTGTTCTCTCTCTCTGATTTAATTTGACATACATCAACAAAATGCAGGCAACCAGCATTAATTTATTTATTATAAATAATAACAATTATTGTGAAAGGCAGAAGGGAACATCTAGTGTTTGTATTGAGAGAGGTAAGTAAAAAAAACACAATACCCCCGTTATTTCATCTAAACAATTCTTCGAGAAATGTCCAACTACTGTAAACAATTTATAATAATTAATTTGTCTATTCCTTTCACGTACTCCAAAGCGTTATGGGCGTTTGCACAGAGCAAATAAATAATGCCAAGATCCTTCAAAGTGTGAGGTATATTATACAATAGTATAAACATTCTTTCTATTCGTGTGAAATTCGAATCTAATTTGAACTAAAAAGGTAAATTTTGTTTATACAGACAATCTTATTCCTAGCGTAAATAATTAAAAATCATTCTGGGCATCAGGTAGAACGATCCCGAGCAAAGCTAATCGTCAAGTCTGTTGTTGAGGAAGGAAAATTAAGGAAAGTTGCGTAGCACACGGAGTGTTAGAAATCAAACTCTAGTGATTAACCCCTGAACTTCAAGGTATACGAACAACACATTACAACAAAAAAACCTATATGCAATCATACAACCGCCTAGACTAACCAACAATATTGTTTTAGGTTCAGCAACCGATAGGAGTCTTCTATGTTGACCAAGACCAAACTCTCATCATGCCAGCCACAAATTGAGCCTCTCTTATGTACAATATCTTTAGGGGAAATTTATACCATTGCAAATTACTCGTCTAAGCATGATGCAAGATATACGGTAAAAACTGAATGAAACAGCTTAAACACAATTCATCTTAAATAGAATGTGAAAATGAAACACCTGAATATATAAACAGCAGTAGTTATGATTTGGAGCTGAGCGATTTATGACTCTAATAAAAAATATTGTTTATTCCATCATGTTAGTTTAATAAATGATGTAGATGCAATTGTAATGTAACGTTTACTTCATAAATTTATGAATAGCGTACCTAATTTGAAACCTTATTCCTTGTTTAATTTGCTTTACACCATAACAGTTGACATTTCTACATAATCAAAAATATTTTTATTAAATCCCAAATACTTTTTTAAATCATATACTTTTGACCAGATAGAGTGTTGAAGAGACAAACTGTTGGGCGTCAAAATAAAGTAAAATATATCATCATTCCATTGGTTAAAATTAATCGAACATCTGCCGCAGCCTATCGACTTGGTGGTGTGATGGACAGTGGCGCATAAAGATTCAGGTAAATGCTGAAACCTCCGAGGCGAGTCTTTACGCGCCGTTTCACTCAAAACAAAATCATAACACCAATTTCAATCCGGGGAACAAAATTCCAACCAAGAGGTGCGTGAAGTACTTGGGGGTCAGACTGAACCAGCGACTGACGTTTAACACACATATAAATGAGGCAGTACGGACGGCCTACTCCCTATCCAGGAGTCTGTATCCGCTCATGGTTAAGGGTGGCACACTTAACCGACAAAATAAAAAATTGTTATACACAATGGTGGCCAAACCGTGCATCACATACGCGGCGCCGGTGTGGCGCAGCACATCGGTCACGACAATAAAAAAACTAAAAGTGCTCGAGCACAAATTTATGCGCTTCATATCAAATTCTGGAAGGTACACCTCCCTCAGAGACCTATATGCACTTTGCCACGACATAACCCCAATAGCGGATTACGTCCAGAAAATCTCTAAAAAATTCTATTCCTTCAAACTGGGCGATAGTTCGCTAACAAGAAATATAATACAAATTTTACAGCATAATGCCCCATTTCGGATTAAACACACCCTACCATACCAGACGTTACCAATCATCCGGCAACCTCTGTAGCCAAACTTCAACAACTATAACTTCCGCCATTTGTATCTTTAAATGTTTCCTGCCCCCCTTTTCCTTTATGTTTGTTTCTTTTTGTTTCGTTTATTTATTTTCTTTTTTTGCATTTTTGTTCTTCTAAATTCATTTCGCATCAAAATTTTCACCAAACCATAATTTCGTAAAACCAAAATTTTTAAAATCAATGTTTAGGCCAGCCACGCGCAGCCCAGCATTGACATACCTCGCGGAAGGTATCGTGTACAAGTTGAGGTGCCTGCGTCAGAATCGAAAATTTAATCAGTGACAGTGCGTGAGTTTTTAAAAAAGGTGTAGTTTTAAGTTTCATTAAATCTATTTTCAGATATGTTTCATTTTTAATATATTTAATTTTATAACCTAATTTTGTCCATCTGCGATGGAAGGTGTTTTGGTTTAGTTATTTTTAATTGTCTTTAGCCGAACCAGTCCCATTCCGCCCAATCCTGCAATCCTCCACCACAAGCAACGCAATGGATGCACGGTAGGTCCCAGGGTGTGTTCTGGGGAGGCAGATGCAAATTTTAATTGTTAATAAAGTTGTATTTATTCGTTGATTGGCGCGTCCTAACACGTAGGCGGTCCGGGTTCAAGACCGGGTCACAGCAAGTCGATGAGATATAGTGGATGAGCGGATCTGCTCGCGTCACCATCTTTCGAAAGAAATGTAGATCTGTGGGTTCCGTATATCTATGATGTGGGCACGTTAAAGACCCCTACCCCACGTCAAAGTGTGGGGGTTCGGCAAATTTCCAGGTTAGAGGTCCCAGTGCCTACACAGGCACTGATGAGCTTATCCCCTGGCGTCGGTGATTGACCTTGGTAGCGGAAATAGGCCGACGTTAAAGAAATGATTTAAAGAAAAATCTGCCGCAGCTATATTTAAAATTCATACCATTGTATATTGATAATGATTCAAAGGGTGCTGTTTTTAAAACTATATAAATTTTAAGTTTCATAAATATATTCAGTGAAATTTAGAAAGAAACATTTAAATTGTGATTTAAAACTGTTACACGCTGAATGGTCTGTACTGTGAAAAAAATATTTTGTGATGTGACAAATATCCAGACATCCTAAGCCTAGTATTAGCAGAATTACATAAGGGAATTCAACTTTGAAGACACGCTATGCTACGTAAAGCTCTGTGATTTTTTTTTCTCTTAAAATAAGTCCGAGTTTACTTTTTATATTCTTCTTAGCCCCAAGAGACTTTTGGCTGTTATTGTATCTGAAATATTACCTGCGCGGACATGTCCCCAATCGATCAGTATTAGAAATTGCTTTGTTCTGGTATTCCATCCTACATAAGGTTTTACGACAATGGTTGGCAGCTACGAAGGAAATAAATAAATAAAGAGTCGGACTGGATAAACTCTTTAAAATCATTTATGTTATTTATAGGTATCTGGGTGCCATGTGTATTGATTTTAATAAAATCTGTTTAAATTGAACTGGGTGCCGTAACTGGATGCCGTATTTAATGAATTATATTATCTTAAAATAAAACGTCTGCAAATAAATAAGGACATGATTAACTAGTGCTTATGTATTTCTTTTATCACTAAGAAGAACAATTGAGTTGTGAGTGACGATTATAGGCATAAAAAATAGACAATTAATTCCATAATATGGATCTTTTCTAGTGTATCTCAAAAATGAAGGTCGCGTCGTATAATTATGGTGTGTTATAGCAAAAGATTAAATCTCTACGCTATTTGACCAATCAGCAATTCTGGTCGGCTAGTAATACTACCATTGTTATTTTTTTCTGTGTGAATTCTGTGATATGTATCTACGATTAAAATTAGAGCGTAACGAACAAGCGATTTTCTTTAAAAATGTCTCTAAAACTATACTCAAAAGAAATCTCACATTCCTCTTTTCATAAATATATAAGTAGATAAGCAAAGCGGGTACTTAACCACTAAGTAGAAGAACAACGTCAATGACGTCACGAACTGGATGACAGGTTTTAATCTAGTCTCAAATAGCCCTAAATAAGTTTTCAGCATCTATAATAGGCCTTAAACGGATATAAACAGGTTCTAAACAGATATAAATAGATGTTAAATTACAAAGACTCCTAATGGACTCATGCCATCTAGTTCATGACGTCATTTGCAACCGGAATTTTCCTCTACTTGGTGGTCCCGTACTCGCTTTGCTTATCTACTTACATATAACTACCTAGTTACTTTTGGCCAACTAAAATATTTCTCAAAAGACGTAAAGTTCTTACTTTAGCAAATCAACGTACAGAGCGTCGCAGTTAACACCTTATGCTCAACTTTCTCTGTAGTGTGCAGATAAATGTTTGATTTAAAAGCCACTCTTACATAAATTTTCCAAGGAATTCGATACTGTTAACAAATAATCAACAGAGCATCAAAGGAAAATTTTTTGACAGAAAAAAAACTTTTATAAATAATTGTGCAACGAGCCATTTTAGTCAATAACCAAGAAAGAAAATTGATATAACAAAGAAAATGATATATAGTAAATGTAAACAAATAGCGTTTGAGTCGCAGAGGCTCGTAACAGATGTGCCGAGAGCTCAGCTCTAGTCGGTGAGGGGGCAGGTCAAAAGCTTATACTACCAAATATTAAGCATATAAACATCAGGTACTCAAATATATGCACACAGGGGCGCCATTAGCAAATAAAATAATTGCAATATAGCTAGAAGGCTCCCAAAATTATCAAGGGTACCCAAACTAGACAATATATTATCAGAGGGATGAATTCAAAGAAACTAAAATGTAAATTTTGAATTGAAGATAACAAATTTATTCAGTTAATTAGAGATTTAAATAACATTTGGAGTAGATATATACGCTGATATGACAGTTTGTTTGAATGATATATTTGAACCGGTCCTTGGTTACCTATCTACCTACTATATAATAAAGCGATAGTAAGTAATTAGAAGTTACCGTGCGTGATAAAACGAAGGGTTCACAACTTTCACACCAAATAAGGGAAATTAGTGTATAAACTTTTATATACATCTATCAGATACTCAACTATAAACGTACATATACATACCTACCCATATTATTAGAATTTTATGTTTAATATTAAAAAATCCCAAATACTTAAAATTTTGAATAGCCAAAATCAAAATATATATACATAATATAGGCATAATAGGCCTCATAGGTTCACAAACTCATATTCAAAGTTGCCTTCCTCCTTGGAACCACGAATCA
The DNA here is from genome assembly GCA_963675555.1 of Leptura quadrifasciata. Lineage (NCBI taxonomy): Eukaryota > Metazoa > Arthropoda > Insecta > Coleoptera > Cerambycidae > Leptura > Leptura quadrifasciata. Next base: position 116,337,327 of record OY776676.1, on the reverse strand, counting down.
TAGTCCAAATCAGTTACATATAGTGGTCGATGCTATTCCAGTCCATAAAGGTGATCCAAACCACCAATCGTTGTCCAAAATAGATGCCTATAGTTGTCAAAATCTTCCCGTACCTGTGTTCCAAACCCCGAATCGTGGTCCAAATTAGAGGCGAATAGTTGTCGATATTATTCCAGTCAGGATTCCACAGGTGGAGTACATGAGTGGTGTCCGAAACTCAAATCAATCTTGAACCGGAAAATGGATAGTGCCAGGCATACATATATGTCATATATACCCCCAATACAACTTGGAATAAATATCTATTGCCTATACTTGAATTCAATGTTTGACCTTAAAATGATAAGGCTACTTTTAACATGCAAAACGCGGCAACCCACAATAAACATTTGAGTTAATACCTACTGCCTATGCTTGGCATCAGTGTTCCAACAATAAATAAAATACAGAGCCTATTTTTGACAAGTAACAATTGAAATTGGCAAATTCTTGTATTTTCTTAATTCACAATTGAACGTATAGGCTATTATCACTCTGTGCGTTGGATCTAATGTGCCTCAATAAAATTAGCTCTTCTGCTGCAAGTTTGCAAGGGATGTATATCCAACATATGTCTTCAGAAATGAATATTCTATATTCTATATATAAGAACTTACCACCCTTTTCGGTTGATCGGCGCCACCCACCAGGGAATCACGCGGCAGACCATTTTTACAATTAGAAAAACATAATTTTATTCTTTAATTTCATGGGTATTTAGTGCAGTCTCAGAGAGGGGCGAAATCACCCTCTTGCACAAATCGTACCAGGGCAGGGGTTGAACGACCAAACTTTCTCGTAGCTACTGATAGTAACCTATTACTACAAAAATGAAGTTTTCTTTAAATCGATGGGTACAAGATTCTTGCAGCCGCCGTCCGGTCTAGAATGTATAAATGAATGTACAAGTACTATAAAAATCAAAAGAAATGATATTAAATGAAGTCCTTGGGTCACAACTGAATGAACTCAAACAATTAACAAGAAAAACTCACTATATAAATTATTGACAAGAAACCCACGATTTTAAGCAATACCGGGATAGATTAAAAATATTAGTAACAAGTAAAACGAACTTTATTATAAAAAGAAACTAGAAGAAAACAAATCGCGTGCAAAAAATATGTGGTTATTTGTAAATGAAATTAGTAATAGAAATATAAGCAAACCAGATATTTAACAAATAATTAATGATAATGATGGGGAGATATCTGATAAACAACAAATTACGAATGAGTTTAATAACTTTTTCAATAGTGTAGGAATAAACTTAGTAAACAAAATAAGAGCTAAGCAAGTAGCGCCGTATTGTCACAAACGAAACGAGCAGTGTATGTCAAGTACTCTGTACTTAGCGGAAATTGCTTTTGTTAAAGTTAAAAACTCAATTCCATCACTGAAATATAAAAAAATCCCAAGGGTTTGGTAATATAACAAGTGTAACATTGAAACAAATAGTAGATGAAGTATGGGAAACCTTTACATATATTGTAAACTTCTCTATTCAACGTGGTATTTTTTCCAAGAAAGCTCAAAATTGATGTGATAAAACCGGTATACAAAAGTCAGTAACTACAGACCAATATCATTGATATCTAATTTTGCGAAAATATAGATTATAAAAGAATAACAGCATTTTAAATATATATATATATATATATATATATATATATATATATAAAACCAAAATTAAACACACGGAGTGTATCTTGAGGTTGCAGTCAGAGGTGAAAAGTTTACGGCCACAAAACAGAAAAAGAAAAACTCTTTTCTTACTTTGTCAAGCTTTCGGAAATTATTTATTCCCACATCAAGACATCTATAAATAAAATTATTATTTAATAAGAGTCATATAATATAGTTCGCTAAAATACTTACTAACTTGAGGTTAAAAGTTAAGGTCACATGTATTATAAAATAGTCGCATTTTTTAACTTAATGTAGACAAATTCATACACAAATTCCTTTACAGGTACACAATTTAAGGTAAACAATTACTGATTATTTAAAATTAAGGATTAAAACCATGATTAAAATAGATATAACAAAATGAACATGAATAACTATCACATGTGAGTATAGAACTAAATTTCTTTATCAAACTGTATACAAAAAATTTTTAAATGACAGAAAGGTATTACAATTGGCTGGCTTGTACTAGGAATTAAGTTAGGAACATTAATTCCAACGTGACTGTTACCAACTGTGGTCCAGCGGGAGGTTTGAATTTTGAAAAATGCGAAAATTCTCTTTTTCTAATTTGAGGATGTATGTATAAATCTTACTTAAATTATCGATATCAGATTTTTTATTTAAGCTATTTGTCTCATTATTAATATGGATCATTTCAAGGAATGATCTTTTTTTATAGTTACTCTCTACAGCCAAAACCTCAGCACTTTCATAATTCATTTTATGACTGGTGTTGATGACATGTTCTGCTAATGCACAAGATTTCACGTTTCTGTTACAATCACTTTTATGTGAAGTTATACGACCATTAAGTGTCCGAGAGGTTTGACCAATATAAGATTTATTACAGTTGTTACATTCTATTCTGTATACCACATTTGGTTTTTCTTTATTTTTTAATGGGGTTTTCACCCGACTGAAAAGTTTACCAACAGTTAATATGTTTTTTAATGCAATTTTTTATGTCCATGTGTTTCACTAAGTTTATCAGCTTAGGAGTAAGATCTTCAATGAATGGTAATGACATATGTTTAAGTGGACTCGTATTGGTTATGTTATGGTTTCGCTCAGTTATATTATTATTTACCAAATTAGGTATGGTATTATCGATATTATTATTTATGTTAGGTGCGTTATTATTATTTAAATTTAGAGAATTATTATTACTATTATTTGCATTATGTAAATTATTATTATTATTTGACAAGGTTCTAGTAGTGAAAAGAATTTTGTTTAATAGATGTACTGGGTAGGAATTTTCCACTAGGATACCACGTAGTTCTCTCAGTGACTCGTCCCTGTATTGAATATGTGAGAGTTTGATTACTCGATTTTTAAGGGCTCGGATAAGATTTATTTTCATACGTGCTGGATGGTATGATTTATAGTTTATATACCTGCCACTACTCATTGGTTTTCTGTACCATTTGGTACAAAGGATGTTTTGTTGTGTCCTGATTACTTTCATGTCGAGGAAAGGTATAGTGTTATTACTATCAAATTCAACTGAGAACTGTAAGTTCGAGTTGTAGCTGTTGAATATATTTAACACTTCCACTGTACTGTTTTCAGGTACCGAAAGTAGGAGGTCATCGACGTACCTTTTCACAAAAGGTAAATTAAAAGGGATCCTAGGCAGACAATTCCTAACAAGGTCATCCAACACAAAATTTACTAATATAGGAGAAATAGTAGACCCCATGGGGGTACCAAAAATTTGTTTATAATAACTTTGATTAAATTCAAGATAGTTAGAATCGAAAATAAATTTTAAAATTTCTATGAAAATATCTAGACCTAAGTTGCAATGTTGTGAGATTATATTCCAATTATTTGTTAACGATGAAATAACTAATTCCAGAGGCAAATTAGTGAACAGGGAAACCACATCAAAGCTTACGATTATATAATTAGGAGGTAGCTGATAGTTATTGATAAATTCACTGAATGTGAAAGAGTCTTTGACACAAAAATCATTAGTTTTATTGTAGGCATTAGTAAGAATATCTGTTAAAAATTTTGAAAGGTTACCATTCGGGCAGTTAATAGACGAAACAATAGGTCTCATCGATAATGTAGGTTTATGAATTTTAGGTAAAGTATAGAATCTGGGTGCTGTTGAGTTATAAAAGGTCAACGATTTGGCTGTAGTTTCATCAATTAAGTTATCTTTCTTTAATCGGGAGACTAGTTTATTAGACTTTTGTTGCATTGTACTAGTGGGATCATTTCTAAGTTTTTTGTAATATTTATGATCATCTAACAATTCTTGACTTTTCAGGAGATATTCCTCCTTGTACATCACCACTGTTACATTGCCTTTATCACTTCTAACTACATATAACTCAGGGTGTTGTTTCAGAAACTTTTTACAATTATTGAATATATTCAATAAAAAATGCTTAGTGCCATGATTTTTATGTAAATAGTTGGTAATAATATTAGTGTATTACGATCTAAAGAAATTTTTATTTTCCTCGTTAAGGTCTTGAATGATAAGTTCTAGGTCTCCCAAAAGAGAGGAAATTTTAATATCATTAATCGAAGGACAAATGCTACATTTAGGACCTAACGCTAAAATTTGTTCAACTTCAGAAGGAATTTGAACTGTTGTAAGATTTTTTATCCATTTACTGTGTGTTATAATTTTATTCATTTCATTATTATTTAGTCTATTAAATTTATTTATATTTATATTCTTTATTTTATGGAAAATTCTATTATATTTTATCTTTAAACGCCTTTCATATTCATTGATGCTGTGTAATGGTAAAGTTAAGTTATTTTTTATTATTAAAAGTTCATTATAATATTTGTTTAGGTCGCAAATTGTTATACTAATCTCAATGTTTAAAATTTTTTTTTTTCCTTAACCTTAAATTGAAATTGTTGATCTGCTGTCCAATTCTGCCACCTTAGTGTTCTATTAGGTTGTTTATGTCTGCAACCTCAAGATACACTACGTGTGTTTAATTTTGGTTTTCTTAACTAGTCAGTCAAGACTACCCTTCTTCTTTATATATATATATATATATATACCTATGGCATACTGAGGAGAACTAATAAGTTCGAAACCGGTCTATGTCTGATCAGGGAGTTGACAAATGACATTGGCTACCAATTTTTCATGATTTGTAAGGTGTAATTCAATGCAGGTCGGGGTATTTGCCCGCTGAGTAGTTGTTTCCTGCAAGTCATGTATAATAACAGTATGTAGGTTGGCTGTAGTGCAATCACATCTCACTTACTACTACTACTACTACTACTACTACTACTACTACTACTACTACTACTACTACTACTACTACTACTACTACTACTACTACTACTACTACTACTACTACTACTACTACTACTACTACTACTACTACTACTACTACTACTACTACTACTACTACTACTACTACTACTACTACTACTACTACTACTACTACTACTACTACTACTACTACTACTACTACTACTACTACTACTACTACTACTACTACTACTACTACTACTACTACTACTACTACTACTACTACTACTACTACTACTACTACTACTACTACTACTACTACTACTACTACTACTACTACTACTACTACTACTACTACTACTACTACTACTACTACTACTACTACTACTACTACTACTACTACTACTACTACTACTACTACTACTACTACTACTACTACTACTACTACTACTACTACTACTACTACTACTACTACTACTACTACTACTACTACTACTACTACTACTACTACTACTACTACTACTACTACTACTACTACTACTACTACTACTACTACTACTACTACTACTACTACTACTACTACTACTACTACTACTACTACTACTACTACTACTACTACTACTACTACTACTACTACTACTACTACTACTACTACTACTACTACTACTACTACTACTACTACTACTACTACTACTACTACTACTACTACTACTACTACTACTACTACTACTACTACTACTACTACTACTACTACTACTACTACTACTACTACTACTACTACTACTACTACTACTACTACTACTACTACTACTACTACTACTACTACTACTACTACTACTACTACTACTACTACTACTACTACTACTACTACTACTACTACTACTACTACTACTACTACTACTACTACTACTACTACTACTACTACTACTACTACTACTACTACTACTACTACTACTACTACTACTACTACTACTACTACTACTACTACTACTACTACTACTACTACTACTACTACTACTACTACTACTACTACTACTACTACTACTACTACTACTACTACTACTACTACTACTACTACTACTACTACTACTACTACTACTACTACTACTACTACTACTACTACTACTACTACTACTACTACTACTACTACTACTACTACTACTACTACTACTACTACTACTACTACTACTACTACTACTACTACTACTACTACTACTACTACTACTACTACTACTACTACTACTACTACTACTACTACTACTACTACTACTACTACTACTACTACTACTACTACTACTACTACTACTACTACTACTACTACTACTACTACTACTACTACTACTACTACTACTACTACTACTACTACTACTACTACTACTACTACTACTACTACTACTACTACTACTACTACTACTACTACTACTACTACTACTACTACTACTACTACTACTACTACTACTACTACTACTACTACTACTACTACTACTACTACTACTACTACTACTACTACTACTACTACTACTACTACTACTACTACTACTACTACTACTACTACTACTACTACTACTACTACTACTACTACTACTATACAAAAAGCTTGAAGCTGCCCAAAAATGAATATTAAAAATTATATTTAACAAACGTAGAACTTATGTATCAGATCTTCTATTCAATGAAACGGGAATATTTGATATTAGATTGTTTTGACAATTACACTCTTTCAGAAATAAACACAAAAAAATATAATTAAACACTTTCACAACACAAGCTAGAAGGAAGGGGCATTACCCAAAAGTTACCCAACATTTTTAAAACTATTGGACAGAGATGTCACAGCTATCTCTCCTCAAAAATATTTAACACTCTCCCAACTGAAATAAGACACATATCTTATCGTAAACATTTTAAAACAATAATTAAGTCATGGATTAAACGACAAATAAGAAAATATTTTAACAGTATGACTGACATAAAAAACACTTATCTATAAAAAAAACTTCATATTGGATTGCTATACAGATAAGGAATATCTCATACTAAACTGTCAAAAATACCAAAAACTCAAACATATTAATAAACTAGGATAGTAATTATGTATTAGTCCTTAGCTAATAAAGTCATCGACGTACCCATCTATCTACTAAACATCTTCAAACAAATAAACTTAACTACACTCTGTTCGATAGCCGAGTGAGTTAAGGCGCGAGGTGGCAATCGCGATTAATCACTTGGACATCTCACCACCGGGTTCGAATCCTGGCCCCGGCACTGGCACTGTCGGATGAAATGGTTGTATGCCCGCGTTTTTTCAATGGGTAACCCCCTTCCGCACAAGCCCTGGCTTCTGGAATTGGTGGTTGTCTAATTTCTGTGGTGTTTATTTATTATTATTATTTATTATATACGATCTGTATAAAAATGTATCTACATCTTTCTTAAGGTACGACATATATATAAAACTATATTTCATCACAACTTTCTTGATTTATTGTTACAGTGTTACAAGGAAAATTCCGCGACATATAAAATAGTCAGCAGGCGCCATCTAGCGGTCCAGTGTCTGTTGCAATCGAAAAATAAATAGCCTGACTGGGCTTAGCATAGTTCAAGTGTGCTTTTAGAGGGCGAAATATTAAAACATAATATTTTTAGTCGCAAACTCCTCCATAAAATCCTTCCCCCGCTATCCCAAAGACACTGAAATGTACTAAATAGTCAAGTGATCCTCGTGCCGGTCGTCACATGCCTACCTTGCACTGACGAGAGCCAAGAGTTCGAAACTGCAGTCTGCAAGTGGTGTGTGACGACTGGCACGAGAGCTCGTTTAAGTAGGATCAGTCTTTGGATTGGTGTTTGTTTCAATCGAAGTATTATCGTTTTGATGGTAATATGCAATTATTACACTTAACGCACCAGACCTGTAACTTGTGATTCAGCGCTCGGCGGGGCACATAGCCCGGAGTGTAACTGTTTGGTTACGTTCCTTATACTAAAATAAGGATTTTATAGAGGAGTTTGCGACTAAAAATATTATGTTTTTCCCGAATATCTGTTTGTATACCTACTAAACTGTTACTATCATTGTATTATTGTACTATCTATCTTATTGCCGTTTTATATCCGTATATTGTACAGCTTTACATGAATAAAATATCATCTGTTATCAGGATAGAACACTGATAATTAAATATAGGTGGTTTTATCTTATAGGGTGGCTTTCGAGTTCTTAAAAAACACATAATTCGAATTATCGACTTAATTAAACTGTGGATACGCCAAGTGTAAAGATTCACGTGTGAATTGGTGTTCCTTTTTAAGATTTTGATATTAATATTTTTTCGTTAGGAGAGCACAATAAATTAAAAAATATCAGCACACCCAGATAATCTATCGGGATTCTTCATCTATATATTTGACGCAGGCTCATTTTGACTATACTATGCAAAGTCTCTTATAACTGGAAAATTCACTGGAATAACTAAACGTAAGGATTTTTTGATATTTGCAATATGACACAAGCAAGCAGCATAGCGTAAATTTTTGTTACCAGAATTTCAGCTGCTGCATCATATCAATTCTATGTATAATTAAATAGCCTACACGTAGAGAACGTATTCATCATCATATCATGTTTAAACATAATTCTTGATGGGTGGTTATTCATAGGCAAACCGACGAGTAGGTAAATATTTAAAGAGGAACATGGTCATAACATTGTTAATTGATTAGGTCTTTAGTTAATGAAAAATGAAATATATGAGTAAGCTAGATGCAAAACTCCGTGTTTACAAAAATGTCAAAAAACAAGTTGGTAATGCTAATGTGCATATTACTCCAATAGCTGGCGTTGAAATGGATCACATGAGTGCAAAATAATAATATTTTAAGGGAAGACGCATTATAAATATGGCCTCTAATGTAAAACATTCTATTTATAAACAAATGTTAAGTGTAAATCTGTGTATCTGCTCTTAACCAAACACAACGTTGGGCAGAGAGTCATGATAAGGTGGTTAGGTGGTATAAAATTGTCTCCCGATATTTTTACGACTGATAGTATATGCAAAAATAATAGTGGTCTTATATAAACTTATTTCCGAAAATGAATAATATGGTAGATATGTCCCTTAAAAGGGGGATAATAAATTACAATTTTTCTGCAAATGTTATCCGACTCCGTTAAGTTATCAAATTCATATTTTAAACTTAGTAATCCAAGAAAATGCAGCGTATTCCATCCTCCCAAAAAACAGTAGATAACGACAATTGGATTGACGGTTTTTTTGATAGAGTAGCCAGCCCCCCGCCCCCCCATGTGTCAATAATCTTGACTGTCCTTATAATAAATCTACGGTCAATAATCATTTTCTATGTCTCCCATTTCAACTTCACGAATTAGAAACAGCTCTAAATAATGTAAGAAATTCTTCTGCAGGCTACGATGACATAAAATACCCTATGCTTATACATCTTCCTAGTAATGCTAAAAAGGCTTTATTGGAACTTTTTAATAGTATATGTCTTACAGACTGCAACATTGCTGACCTTAAAAACATCATCATCATACCCATACTTAAAGCGGGTAAAGACCCTAACTGTTCTGACGCATACCGCCCAATTTCTCTTATGTCCTGTATTCTAAAAACTTTTGAACACATGACCAAGTCAAGATTAGAATTGTGGCTGACGAGTCAAAACCTTGTTCCATTAAATCAGTTTGGCTATAAGAAAGGAGTCGGCACGCTAGACGCAATTTTAACAGTAATTACTGATATCCAAATGAGCTTTTCTCGTAATAACTACCTGAGTTCACTTTTCATAGATTTAAAATGCGCATACGAATCAGTAAACTTGAATATTTTAGAGGAAACATTGAGTAATCTCTATCTCATACCTAGTGCCATTGCTAAAAATATCGTAAATCTGTACTCAAACAGAGTAATATACATTAGAAATAGTAGGAATCAAAGAATAGGGCCAAGATTAGTTAACATTGGAGTTCCACAGGGTTCTGTATTGGGACCTCTGCTTTTCAATCTGTATACGGGCGACATCTACAATACAAAGATCGCAAATTTAAATATTGCACAGTATGGGGATGATTTTTGCTTTTACACAGAAAATAAAACATGGCAGAATTCACTTAAAACTGGTGTATCGTATTTGGAGCAATGGATATTTGAAAATGGCTGTGAACTGTCAACAGAAAAAACTACATTTTGTGTTTTTACAAGACATAACACACATAACCTCTTACAAACTCCTGAAATTCAGTTAGCTGGTTATAATTTCCCGTTTCGTTTCGTTCTGAGATTAAGTATTTGGGGGTCATACTCGATAAAAAAACTCACCTGGAAACCTTTCATAGAGTCTATTAAAAACAAATGCATGAAGGGTATTAACTTTTTAAAATTTGTCACCAAAACCTGGTGGGGATCTGATATTAAAATGGCACTTTGTTTTTATAAAGCTTATATTAGATCAATACTGGATTACGGTTGTATTTTATATGGTTCAGCTAGCAAAAGCCTGTTGAGTAACTTAGATATCATGCAACGCAAAGCTCTGAGAATATGCCTATGCGCGATGAAACCCACGCTAAATGAAGCCCTCCAGTTGAGCCACCGCTTCAAATAAGGAGAGACTTCTTAAGCAATAAATTTCTACTCGAGCTGAATCTCTACAACCCTCCTTTACTAAAAAAATTTCTGTCTTCAATACTTTTGATCTAACCAACAGCTATTGGATTAAGAAGCCTTATCCGCCTATGTACCTTTAATTCCGTAACATTAACGAACAGTTTGATAATATTGAAAAAAATTACTGTGAATGATATCAATTACTGGTATATGCGTTTCAAACCTATTGTTATCATCCCCGTCTACAACGAAAATTCCATTTTAGTGAGAAAATGCTTCTTAATGGCCTTGACCGGTTTATTAATTCAACATTTATTTACACCGATGCCTCAAAATCCAAAGACGGTAATAGATGCGCCTTCTTCATTCCGTTTGAATACAAAGAATTAAGTTCAAACTTGCCATAAACTGCTCTATTTTCCCTTGGAGGCAATTGCCATTTACAAAGCTTTAAGCTATATCAAAGAAACAAACTTAAAGGAAATAATAATTCTATCTGACTCTCTTTCGGTTCTCTCAGCTGTTAAATTTACTGACTACTTTTCATACAAAACGAACCCATATATTTTGAAAATAAAAGATGCCGTCTATAATATCGCACAAACTGGTAAAGTCTTCTGGATCAAGGCCCATATAGGCTTAAAGCATAATGAACACTTTGACATTTTGGCCAAAGGCGCCGCCATTAATGGTACTCTATTAGACCACAAACTGTGTCTAACAGATTGCTCCAATTTATATAAAGTTCTATTAAGAAAGAAGTGGATTCACACCTGGGAACAATACGTTTTAAACAGCTCAACAATGTATTGTAAAATACAGATCCCGCTACAGTTCTGGTATGACAGTTTAAACGTTCCACGAAAATATATTACCACAATTATTAGACTAAGATTTGGTCATGCCTGCTTTCCCGCCCATTTGCATAAAATTGGTGTAATCACATGCCACTTTTGTGATCTATGTGGTGTTATCGGTGATCTTTATCACCTTTTCTTCGCTTGCGATAAGTACAAGACAGCTACAGATTCACTTGTTAAAAATATCTGTTCATGCTTCAATATGATGGCTTCGTTCAACGTAGTTAGTTTACTTGCTATAAGTGGTAATAAAATCTATGAACTAATCATTGGTTTTTTGATAGACATTAATATCACACTATAGGTTAGCTTTGTTTTCCTCTTGTTTTAACCTTATGTTTTTACCTACCCTAACGTGGTCTTTTTTTTTTGTGATGTCAAACTCAATGTCCTGACAGAACCCTGGACGAGAAGCGTGTTTCCCTGTATTTTCCTTCGTTGCACTTCTTCACTCTTTTTCTCCATTTAGCTTAGGTTAGATAATTTTAACATAGTGTGACTGGCTGCAAGGTCTCTGGCCCAAAGCCGTAAAAAAAAAACTTAGTCATAGACCATCCGGACACTAGTTCATATAGACTGGCAGTATTTTCATCATAATTTTTTATTTTATTATATTTCTAAAAATTATTATAAAAAACTAACTTTCAGGTCATTAGATATAAAAAAGGTGTTCTTATTGCACATCCCTCCCATCACCAAATGTACACTTTCATTTTCTTTAAGTTGGATAGATGCTAATACGTGCCCGAAATTTTATCAACATGTTGAGTGGTTTTCGAGTTATGGTTGATAAAACATTCATAAAGCCAAAAATTCTGAAAATACATTATCTGGATTTGGAATTATTTAGAAATTCCTGAATCTGAAGAAGGTTCTAATAAGAAAAAAATATAAAAAATACTACCTTAAGAATTCAACAGATTTATTTATGCGTATTGATTCATACACTATTTGAGCGCATACAGAACAAAAAATAACACTTTCGGAAAATTTCTTATTTCAAGCTAGGTGTTAACCAATAAAACATCCAAGCCCTATTTTAACCTTTTTAGACAATAGCTTTGTGAATGCTTACATTTTATAAAAACCACAATTATGGACCCTGCATTGCTAAGTCGGTAAGGACAAACTACGTGTATTGGATACTCTCAAAGATCTACTAACATAAACTTGTATTCATATTTTCTTATTTTATAAACCTTGTATTTTCTCTATGATTAACTAGTTAATAGTTTATTTCATTGTAACAGACAGTATGTGTTTTCGATTTTTCAGAAATAAAAATCAGTAGTATCCTATATTTTGTGGCGATTTGTTAATTAAATTAAAAGCTAGTATACTCACACCTGACCATAAAGATGATTTCATGCTAGGCTATATTTTGAACTTAAATTGGTGTCATAACTTTGGTAATTTTTATTCAAAATTAAATTTTTTAAATCGGAGACACTTTATTTACAATATTAATACCAGCAGGATCCATAAAATATGCATATTTATAGCGAAGACAGTATAATTCTCTTTCTAACTTTGAATATTTTAAGGTTAGTAATACCTTCGTGATAAATTAGGAAAATGCTTAAACAAGGTGTGTTTAAAACTTGTAAAACTCACAGCACAACAAATTTATTTATATTTGGAACTTTGGTCATTAAACGAGTCAAAGTATTTAAACTTCTTTTTAATTAAGTATTCTATAGGTAATTAATTGGGTACTTAAAAACTTTTTAAATGAGGTAAACTAGTGGGTCGAATAAATACAAAAGATTGACTTACTCTTATTTATTGGCGAATTTCAAAATTCTCAATCAGTAGGTAAACTTGCCTCTAAAAGAAACTTAATATAGTTCCCAAAATAAAGTCTGGACCATATTGAAATCTATGTTATTGGTTTTCCGAAAATTTTTATTCTTGTTGAAAGTTACAACATAATCTGAAATGAAAGAGTGGCTGCATAAAGTAAGGCTGCATAATTAATTCAACAAGTATACCTTATATCATTTTCTAAATCACTTACATGTTATTTTTGACATATTACCATAAAAGGTTATCCGTAGAAATAAGGTCTTGGGACCTATTTCACCTGCGAAAAATTGAGTAGTTGTCAATCTATTGTCCTCGCAAAAATCATCCAAGAAATTTCTCCCTGGAACAGTGCTATGGACACTTATTCCATCCTGTTGGGGCCACAACTTTCTTTTTCATTAACAATGAAACATATACTTAATAATTTTATGAAGAGGAAGATATCAGAGGGTATAGATCGTCTTTCCTTCAGCGATACAAAACTGCACATATTTAAAACTACGTCATTGAGAAAATCAATGATCGGTTACACTCCATTTTATCTTTGAAGTACATATATATAATATGTTAGAGAATTGCGCAGGATATTTTCCAGATTATTTATGAATATAGTATATAATGGACACCAGATTATGGAAGAGTATTTCAGGCGAGACCTAACAAAGGCATTATACACAAGGATCGCCGTGCTTATATGGGCAAAGCCTTTGGTATTTCTTATTATAAATTTAGATAGGCAGCTTTTTGTATTACACAAATGTGTTACTATCGAATCGAAAAAGATCTTTTATAATATTGGAACGAGCTAAACATATATTATTTGTTTGATAGTAAAGACTCTTAACTTCTTCATTACTGTTACAGCTAATTACTAAACCATCATTACTCTCGTCTTTAACATTGAATGCACAAACTTCATTTTGCACGGGATTGATGGATCAAAATAGATTAGTGTTGGTATCTGCAATCCTTTGGCTAGTGTTCTTGGGTTTATTAAGTATCGAGCTTTTATTACTTCAAACTTTTGAGTGAAGTGGTAAGTGGTAAGTAGGTGAAAGGGATTTTCCTGATTTCTTCAATATTAAGGAAAATTAGGGCTTCAATCTCCTCGGCGGACGCTACTAAAGCCGTTTCAAAATTTTTTTGCATGTCCTTCTCGAATTTCCTAACGGCGTCATCCATTTTCGGGAGGTCATCTAGTTGGTCTTCAAGTTACTTAAGATTTTCGATAATGTCATTGTGACAAGCTTTATCCACAATAATGCAATTTCGTCTGCAGTGCTCACAAAGACAATGTAATTTCTTTGACTTGTCCAAAAACTTAAATTCAGATTCACTTTCAAGAATGCGTGTATGATGGAACCACTTTTTACAGACTCCCGCACGAGAAAATTCGATGCAACCTTCTGACATTTTGCGCATTACTGAGGCATAGTGTAGACGCTGCATAAATGACTCTGGCAGATACACCATTAACAGCTGAAGCATAAACAAACAGACGCTACTATTATAATATCAAAAAACTGGTATTAATCTTTACGGTTTTCAAATGATATTTATACAAATATCTTGTTACTAGTTAAATAATAAATGTTTTTTGCTTAAGTACCTAAATTAATTTCACTTAATTCAACACGAAAATGTCACAACAAGAGTGATAAACATTCACTATTAATACTATTTATACTACTCTCATATCCCATTATTTATGGCGAACACTCTATAATGCGTACATATAAATATGTCAAACAGACAACCGAAATTTTGATCATGATACATCTGGAGTGATGATTCTGAGAATACAGTTTTCAAAAGAGGTCGTCAAGCCTCTCATTATTCCAGTTTGCGTAAGAGTTCTTTAAGGTTTTAATTTTCTTTGGTTTAAAAATGATTTTTTACTTAAAGCATATAAACATTCTAAAGAGGGTCACATCATGCTTAGTGAAAACTATATAAAGTGTAAAGTAAATATATAAAAATACGTTCACGAGATCATGCAAACTATACTGAAAAGAAATTTGGCTTCTACTCAAACTAGAATCACTGTATCGAGTGTATCAATATTTCACCACATAATATCTATTCAATAAATGTATTGAAACCTCAAACCAATTTCAATCGTCTCCCAACGGGACATCGTGCCTTTAGGCAGGGTGCTTTCCGAATGCGTGGACTCGACAAAACCCTGCGTAGCTCTTACACAAGTTTCGGCTGCATACAAAATGATGCCAGAACGAAATTACGTGATAATGATGCTACAATATGACGCACAATATTAGAGGGGAAAATAGAAAATAAACGCGGCAACGTCCTTGGAGCGTTTTAGAAAGGGACGAGGAAAATTTCTCTTAAATGTAACGCCATTTATTTTATCATCCCATAAAAAATATGGAGAACGCGGTGCTTGAATAAATGAACTTTTTTTCAGGTAGATTTTCAAGATTGGCAAACGAAAAGCGTACTTTTTAATGCCTTTCATTTAGGTTTAACTGTTTTAGTCATAGTGAAATAGTCTTGACTAACAAAACGTTTAAGCAGTGCATCTAGGCCTGCCCCTCAGAGATAAAGTGTATTAATTCACCAAGTGGAACTTGTTCAGGAGAGTAATTTACATATAAAATAAATTAAATATTCCATGAAGATGCTGTAATATAGAAACCTGGAATTTTGTTTACAGGACATAAAAAAAATACTGGCAATATTAGATTTAGGGATTTAACAGATTATACCTGCACTAAATTAAGAAAAGTTACGTGAGATTTAAATAAAGTTTATTATGTAATTCAAATTAGTTATAAAATTATAGAATTTCAAATAACCTTATGCTTTAATTAGCTGAAGGCTAAGTAATATGTAGGAGCTGGAGGCTCTAATAAAAGTGAACATCTATGCTCCTTATTGGCATTGCAAAAGCTTATGATTCGGTTTGGTTGAACTGTCTCATCTATAAATTAAAATTTGTTTGTGGACTTCCTGATTTTTTGGTATCTTTGATAAAAAGTTACGTGTTTGACAGGCATATCACTATAAACATTAATAATACTTACTCAAAGTTAAAAAGAATGTCTGCTGGCGTCCCGCAGGGGGCAATATTATCGCCAATACTTTATAATCTATACATGTCAAACACTCCAACCAATAATTCAATGAATATTCTATTATATGCGGATGACACTGCGACATACACGCGGTCATTTTATGCAGAAACCGCAATGCAGAAGATAAGATATCATCTAAATGAACTTATGAAATTTTATGAAAAGTGGAAGATCCACATAAATTCAGAAAAGACGGAAATTATCGTTATGCACAGGCAGTTCACGAACACAAAAATGTTTAAAAAACTGAAAATTAAAAACGAAGTTATAGGGGAAAAGAGCGCGGTGAAGTACTTGGGGGTAACCCTAGTTACGAGACTGCGCTTCGGACCCCTATAACAAGAGTAATTAATAGTACGTATGCTGCCTTAAGTCGATTATACCCGTTAGTTACCAAAAGGAGCAAATTAACTAAGGATAACAAGTTATGTATCTATAAACTAATTTTATAACCGATCCTCACCCATGCATGTGCGTCTTGGAATACTTACTCATCTTTCATATATTGGTGATAAATTACTCGAAAAATGCGAGGAGCCTGCAGTAATAACTTATACAAATGTTAATTATTTTGGTATTTATTAATTTTAATCTATCTTGAACGGGAGAAATACAACGCGGTGAAAAATGTATTGAAGTAAACATTGTTGTATTCAGCAGAAACAAGATTAGTTTTAAAGTACTGAACACTAATATAAATAAATAAATTAAAATTAATAAATGTTTATTGCGCTAACACACACAAAAAAGAAATGTTTAGCACAAAGGGTAGGAATTTGGCTAGGACATTATTACATTCCACCCATATAAGAATAAGTTAATTTTACATAAGTTTAAAAAATACACAATAAATAAACAAACTCAATATAAATATCACATGCATGAAGTACAATGTGATTGAGGAATAGAATTATTAGATATTAATAGATAATAAAGTCTGCTTTATATATTTAATAAAAGTACTGTGTGGCAAGTTTATCTCATTTAAAACAGTATTTAATAAACAAGGAGCATTATTCGAAAAACATCCTTCAACTTTAGTGGACTTATGCTGAGGGATCGTAAAATAATTTATTTTAACATTAACATTATTGTGTAAGCAAGTTAGTTCGAGAAACAAGGAATAGAAGAAAAAATTTATAAAGATTTTAAATTTTGGTTATGAACTCCCAGTAGGGACCCAAATACAGATCCGAAGAGTTCCCATCTCTCCGGTGGGAGCTTCATCCCCTTTTGCCCAAAAAACCACCCCCAATCGTGACCTCGCGATCTTTTTCGGCGTTTTGATCGTAACTCGCAACTTCTACGAAAAAATGTTATAGGAATTTTTATATTCTCCATGAAAGTCTCTATAAAAATGTCTCTTACTGTATTTTGCGTATCTCCCACCCAACGCTCGTAAATGGCCTTGGAAAATGAGCATAGTTCTCAGTGCGAAGAGAAAAATGAGCCCAGCGCCGTTTTTTGTGGCGATTATTTTGAAAAGTGTTAGTCTGAGCAAAAAAATGTGTAGAACCGAAATTAAAGAGCAGTTGTTTCTCTACAAGGTGCATATAAAATAAGATATTTATGAACAAGTGTTAGTGTTCATATGATGATTTTTTTATATTTGTGCATTCTGTGCTTTGAGCCCATTTCCACACCACCTTTGAGGTAGAGCTCTCGGCGCGTTATTTTTTACGTGGTTTCCCCCTTAGGCCTATTCCACTAATAAAATATATCTATCATTAATTTTCCTCTGCAAAGTCGCCCTTCTCGTCCGAATTGAAACAACTTTGCCCATGACACTAGAGTACATTGGGGAGCAGCGCAAACCAACTTATACACAACTACATCGCTTTCCACACCCCTTTTTACAGCCGCAGGATATAAGCTGAAGAATTGAAGTTGGAGCTGGCGCTTCAGTCATAACCACAGGCAATGTTTTTAGTTTTTCTCCAGCCCCATTCAGTTGTAGTTAAAGTTTTTCCTCGCCACGTATGAATTTGATGAAAAACCCGATATGAATGTTGTGCTAATGCAGCAGATGTAGGTGGTAGTCTGGGCAAAATTACTGCGTGACTGGATTGGCCAACTAACTTACTAAATGAAATGAACCGGTAATGATGCAAAGATGTCTCATTTTGGGGTGCCTTGTATAAGGCAAGCGTAAATTTCTCACCAGCTCTTGCTATGTCATCTTTCCCCGATGAACGATTATTGAATATTTCAACCACTTCTTGTAAATCCTTTCTTGAATTTACTAAGTTCATAGTCTGCGATTTTCCTTTCCCAAAAAAGGCAGAAGTGGTGTCGTAGCCACTAAACGCATGGGCAAATAAAATATTATCTTTGCAAACCTTTAAAACTTCCGAAATTTGTAAGTCATGGGAACTATGCGCAGCCAACAATTATGAAAAACCTGTTGTTATTGGGCAAGATATTGATTTGCTAACACTCCTCATCGCTCTTTCTCCATCGGACAAAGACATTCGCTTTTTGAGAGATGCTCAAGGAAATATTAAGACCTACCATCTGGCTCGCGGTTTTCCTCTTTTCCTTCTTCTATTGGGTATGTAATTGAACACTCTCTTGGGAATTCTCTCATTCCCCATTCTCCTAATATTCCATACCAGACAAGTTGTCTTTGTTCAATTACTTGGGTTATTTTTCCTTTTTTGTTCATTCTCTCTCTTATTTCCTCATTGCTAATGTGTTCTAATCGGGATACCCTGGATGCTTGTCTGAGAAAGTCCATTTCAATGGCTTCGATCCTTTTCCGGTTTCTCCCGTGAGTGTCCAACATTCTGATCCATAGATTGTGATTGGCTCTACTATCGATTTGTAGATATTAATTTTAGTTCTTAATCCGATTTTAGTGGACCAGAGAAGGGGGGTTAGTTTGCGAATGGCTGTTCTCCCTGAATTCACACGATGTGCTATGTTTTCATCGCACGTTTCACCTTCGCTGAGAATACTTCCCAAATACTTGTACGCATCGCTATTTTTAACGGTAATATTATCTGATAATTGGAGATCAGATGATTGGACTACTGACGCCAAGTATTCGTTTTTTTTTCTATTTATGTTTAATCCCCACTTATTGAATTCCTCTACTAATTTCCTGGTCATATAAGAAATGTCATCCTCGTCGCTAGCAATTACTACTTGTTCGTCCGCAAATAAGACAGTATATAAGCATTCATCATCTATTTGAATCCCCATTCTACTGCACTTGTTCTTCCAATTCTCTAGTGCGGTTTGTATATATACTTTGAATAGGATGGGCGACAAACGGCACCCCTGTTTAAGTCTTTTGCCAATTCTAAACTCCTGAGAAATTTCTTTTCCGACCTTTACCCTTGCTTTGACGTTTTTGTAAATATTATACACACTTCTAATGTATATAGGGTTCATTTTACTACTAGTTAGTGTTTCAAATAGTTGGGTTAGTGGGACATTGTCATATGCCTTCTTTAAGTCTATGAATACTAAATGAGTTTCTAGATTTTTTTCTGATCGTTTCTACATTAACTGTCGTATAGAAAATATGTTGTTGATACACGATCTTCCCTCTCGGAACCCACTCTGCACTTCACTGTCCCTTATTTTCTCTTCAGTTCAACTTTTTAGAATTCGGCAGTACAACCTTCCTATTGCGTTGGTTACGCTAATACCTCTATAGTTATTGCAGTCTTGTTTATTACCCTTTTTGTAAATGGAACTAATTAGAGAGATATTAAAGTCTTGCGGTACTTCTTCTCCTAGCAGCAACAATTTGTTGAAAATTATCGCCAATATTTCCCACAAAATACTTGGGCCATATTTCACCAGTTCAATAAGAATGTTTCCTGGCCCCGCCGATTTGTTATTTTTCATTCCCACCCCCATTTCTACTTCCTTTGGAGAGATCGGTTCCACATTTGCATATCCATCTATATTTCGTTCTTGATATATTGTTCGTTTATATTCAACTCTGTTTTCTGTTAGCAGTTCTCGATAGTGTTTTCTCCACTGGTTCATACTGATTATGGGAATGTTGGCTCTTTCGGATCTGTCTGATCGTATACTCTTTATTGTTTTCCAAGCCTCTCTAACTTTTGTGCCTCCTAGATACCTATTGACTTCTTCGCATTTTCTGTCCCACATTTCATGCTTTGCTTTGGCCACCTCTCTTTTAACTTCTATATTGCTTCTTAAGTAACCCTTTCTGTTTTCCGCGTCCTTCTTTGCTGTGTCTAGCATTCCTATAGCTTCTTCTGCTGCATCATGCATCCTATCTCTAACTTCACTGTATAACCCTTCCGCAGTGTATTTGTTGAAGTCCTGAAGTTGTTCTAGTTTGTGCACTAATCTTATTTTATATAGGAATTTTGTCGAGTGTTGTTGTAAACTTTCCAAGTTGTTGTATTTAATTGTCTCTAGAGCCTCATTCTTTCCTTCTTCGCTCTTCGATGCATGGCGTCTTTTAAACTCAACAAGAACTTTTGCCTTCACCATGAAGTAGTCCGATCCACACTCAGCTCCTCTGTGAACTCACACATCTTGTGTTTTTAATTTTGAATTCTGTTGTTGTATCACATAATCAGTGATCGATCGTAATTTCTTCGTCGGTTGTATCCAAGTGTATTGGTGAATTCTTTTGTGTGGAAAGTATCCATTGTGCTTCACAGAGATCTATTAATCTTCTCCCACTATCATTTATGATTTCTCCATATCTACCTTTCACGTAATTATCTGTGGCATTTCCCGTTCGGGCATTGAAATCTACTAAAAGGAATATCTCCGTACACGGATTTATGTCGCTTATAACCTGCATCAATATATTGTAGAAATTTTCTTTGATCTTAACCTCCGCGTCATCCATCGGTGCATAAATACCGACTATGATTATGTCATGTCTACCTTTCTGCAGTTCAAGCAGCATAATCTTCTCGTCTGTCTCTTGCCATTTTTTAATTGATTTCTTTAATCTTTCATGTATAGCTATTGACACCCCTCTCCTTGCTCTTTCACTCTTGTACTGTAAAAGTTGATGTACTGACCTACTATTTCGCTTCCAGATCCCTTCTTCTTTGTTTCCGTTAGCACCCCTATATGAATTTTCATTCTCTCCAGTTCGTCGAAAACCTCCTTTCGTTTTGTATTGAGACCTTGTATGTTCTATGTACATAAACTTTAGGAAGCATTTTACTTCCTCTTTTGCCACAAGACAACAGAGTTTTTTGGATAATGGTATATTTATAAAACTTCAGAAATCAGTCAGCGGATGAGGAAATATTAATTCGTCGTTTATTTTGTTCCCCATTTCACCAGTTCTTGCTCTGTTTTTTCGACCTTCACTGTTTCGATTGAAGACACTATAACTTGGTTAATATCTCTACAGGAAGACAAAAACTTCTGAAAACTAATATCTAGTAATTTTTTTTAACATTTCCATGTACTATTCTTCTTTATGCGACTATGGGATTTTTTAGAATGTTACTCCCCAGAATATCGTTTTCATTTTTATTATTTTCAATTTATCGGATCTTAATAGCCTAGCCTTATTTTATTTTTATCTGATATTATTCCTCTTTTTCATCTACATTTTATTCAGATTCGTCTTTCAATTCCTTAGTAATCTCTTTTGAAGATACAGTTCCGTCATCTCTATAATTGACATCAACCATATTATTTTTATTCATTTACTTAATGTTGATTTATTCCACTACTGAGGCTTATCATCAACGCCGACATCTGAAAGAGAGCTACCGCCAACCAGGAATTTTGACTATTATTTTTTCTGCCGAAAAACAGGGATCTCTCAATTGCCTAATATTTAATAGAGAAGATATCGACTAGTTCACATCCCTCCGAGAGATAGCGTATTTACTACACAATCTTCGCCTAAGATTGTATATCTTCAGAGTATACAGTGATATAGAAGCCAATAGAATGTCGGGTGAGATCGCTATATTTCCTGGTGGTCACCCATTCAAATCTTGCCGTGATTGCTACTGGTTCGCTCTTCGTATCGGCGATACGGGTATGAGCTGAACTGAATACAGCTTTATTTACATTCAATTATAATGGACTTCCCCAGTACCTGTCCCGGAACCAGCAAGTCAGTTTTAAGCATATAATTCAATGTTAGGCACTATTTTAAACTGTGACGCTCTTTTCCTCGTACAGTGCGAGAACTAAGGCTATCACTTTGACACTCAAGCTTTATTCAGTACTCGGGCGCCAGTTCAAGTTTAAAGTGGTTGAACAACACTACCCACAAGTCGAATGAGCGAGACTAAGCAGCTCAGTGAGGAATCAGTTAATTCCAGTGGGTCAATAAGGGAAAATAGACTTTCACAAACACAACAGTAAAACGCAGAAGCTCCAATAATATTTAAGTATATATTACAGTAAATCTGTGGTTACAGTCCTAAATAAACAGAAAAATCACAATTAACACAAATTCATGTACAGATATATATATAAACAATAATAGTAGAGGGAGAGTAGCAAGCGATGTGGTAACGTTAGCGGCAAAAGCGTAGAAGCGGTTAATCGAGCAGTGAAAGCTTGCAAACGAGGGAATTAGCGAGTTTATGATAAAACGATCGTTAAGCAGACAGTGTACGGATACCAGAAA
Source organism: Leptura quadrifasciata (assembly GCA_963675555.1). NCBI lineage: Eukaryota > Metazoa > Arthropoda > Insecta > Coleoptera > Cerambycidae > Leptura > Leptura quadrifasciata. Next base: position 116,314,348 of record OY776676.1, on the reverse strand, counting down.
ATGCGAAGCAAGCAGAATTATTTATAGTAATAAAAACAGTTTATAAAACAGACCGAAAATTTGGCTAGTGCTTAATGATATTAAACATACGGGGAATTAAGTGTCGGCAGAAAGAGCAAATTTTCTTGTCATGAACTCAGTATACCGTGCAAACAAAAGCTTAATTAAAACTGTCCTTTTATTAAGGTTCAGCGCGGAACAAACAATAATGTGACTAAATAAAAAAAAAGGTGAGAGCCCTGTAGGGACACAGGTCCTAAAATACAGGGGACAAGTAGGAACTTGTAGGGACACAGGTTCTTAAAAAATACAAGTAAGGGTAAAAAGGTAGTCACAAGGTGAAAATATTAAAGTGAAATATTCAAGTAATTAAATATGAATTGAAACCGAATTATATGTAACAGACTTCTGGATGCAGAGTATAAAATTTTCAATCAGAAAACAAAAACCGTGAAATTTAATAAGCTAACTGTCAAAACGGCAATCAGTAAATATGAAATAAATAGTAGAGTATTTAAGCAGCGTAAAAATTTCAATCAGAATATAAGCAATAAAATCCCGGTGACTAAGTTTCACAATGAAATAAATACCAAGAATATTTAAACCGCGTAAAAATTTCAATCAGAAAATATGCATAAAATTCCGGTTAAAAATTATCAGTCAGTAAATAAAATATTCAAACAGGATAAAATTTTCAATCAGAATAAATACGGAATAATAAATGCACTAGCCAAATATATATATATATAAGTTTTCTTACTCTTTACAATCGCAGCGGTGGACCCTGGGTACTGGTAGACGTCTGGTTGTTTCGAGAATTGGAACTCATTCTGATTTTACGGGTCTTTTCGGTCAGTTTTATAGCCAGATTTCCACTCGGGGCATCGCGAGGAGTCCCACGTGCTCTAGTATCGCGCATGGCCCACTGTATTGAATACAAGCCAGCGAGGACGGCTATATTAAGTTATTAAACCACCGGTAATTTATTATTACGTGCGTTGGTTAGTATAAATAAAGTATTCTGACATTTGTAATGTATGAAATCGGTTTCAAATAATTATTCTAACCAACTACGTAAAAGAAACGGATTTAATCGGCCACAGATAACTAATTATTGAATTAATTACTTCAAATAATAAACAATAATTCTGTTTATAAATATATCCCGGTGTTCAAATAGTAAATATTGCCTGCTAATATACTATCGAGTGCTTAAGGCGGTAGAATATGGTTTTAGTTGAACAGAAAATATTATACAGAGTTCATTGAACTTAAATCTTATGCAGATTTCCGTAACTAAAAATGCTTCGTTACAAAACAAATCCACAATATTATTATTGGGGACATTTAAATTGATATCCTTGTAAAAGATCCATCTTGTGACTGTTTGAGGGACTTGTCTTATTTATTTTTGTTTGAAAATGTTTTTATACACATTCCTAAAATAAGAAGTATAACACATTTCACAAGAAGATTGAGTGTGTTCAACTCATATAGACGAAATTTATATTTACTATCGGTTTTAGTTCAACTGCAACTCTTGAAGACGGTGTTAACTGCAAGTTTTCAAAACACTTCTTAATAATTACGTCGCCGCAGTCTATTACAGTTTTAAGATTACTGCCTTAAAATAGAACTCAGATACAAATGAAAGACGAAATTTAGTAAATAAATTGGTTCATGGTTCTCTTAATAATGAAAAGGTTATATAAAAAATTTAAATAAATTAACATTGAGGTCTCATAACACATGTGGTGAGTACGGAAAATGTGAAGAGCTGCTTCCAACAACCATCCAACAGTTCGTTAGAGCAATCGGCTCACAAAAAAAACATTGCATTTTCGGCTGGCGTTTGTTGCAATCGAAGCATTAGCGTTTTGATGGTAATATGCAATTATTACACTTAACGCGCCAGGCTTGTAACTTGTAATTCAGCGCTCGGCGGGGCACATAGCCTGGAGAGTAGCTGTTGGTTGCAGTCTGGTTACGTTAATTAAGAAGATTGTTGTGTTCAAGATATAACAACCGATTACTTAAGGCAACATAACATATAATAATTTTAACTTAATGTTAACGCCGTGATTGTTGAATGCTTATTTATAATAACTTAAAGCACTCCGCGTAATATCAATGCGATGTTTTACCGATTTCTGGCCTTGAAGGCAACAGCAAAGATATTTATACTAGACACACGTCCAATCGAGATGATGCTGTTGTATACTCATTTGTGGTTACAATCATGAACTTAATCTTATTAATGCTGATAATAAGATCAAACTCTCTGCTATGCAAATTGACCGTATTTACTTGATGTTATCAATTGTTCAAATTGTCCGCCTGTAAATGTTATGCCGTCGGCGAATTGGACGTTGTTGATTTTGAATCGATATACATTAATATATTTGCCGATAGAATTAATTGCTTCTTGAAATACAAATTCCAAGAGTAGATGCGAGACACTTAATTATGTAATAGAAAATTTCTACCTGGAAAAAACTTGTTATTATAAATTTGGTAGTTCTGAAGATATTATATAATTATTAACCACAAACGCCGATATATTGAAAAATGGCACTAAACTAATTTTTCTGTAAATAGCTAATTTTTGGTACCTTCTAGAAGGGGGTGTTGGTAACTGAAATTGAAGGTAATTAAATTTTTTTACAGTTTTTTTGTTCGATATTTTGGAAGAAGAAATTTTTATTTCGTTCCATCTCACAGAATTTTCATATTACGCAAGTATCGTAGGCATATTGGAAGTATCTGGCATGGCTGCTAGTTTTCTAATTTAAAACATAATAAATAATTTCCATTTCCTCCAAGGATGGGAGTTGAGTCACAAGGCCAGCAAACTCATACTCGTATAAAAAACCAAAAACGCTAAAACACTCAGTAGAAATACGCCTCGGATGTCAAATGGAAACAGTAGACGAAAACAGCAACGAAAATGAACTTTGATTTTAGGAATATGGAACATACAAGGTATTACAAACAAACAGGAAGAGATCCTTTTAGAACTAAGCCACATAAAATAGATGTAGCTATCTTCTGAGAAACTAAGAAGAAAGAAAATGCAATTGAAAATATCAGACTTTAAACATGTATACAGTGGCGTAGACAAAAGCTAACGAGCAAAGGCTGGCATTTCAATAATCATACATAAACGCCTCAAAAAATGTATTAAACACTAAAAACCACTGAGTGAATGATTGATAAAAATGGCGATCTAAATAAGGGGAAGAAATTTGACGGTCTTTGGTGTATACACTCCCAACGATGATGCCACAACACAAGTAAAGGCAGCTTTGAAGACACTCTAACAAGTACTATCGACCAAATTCTGAATAACCACAAGATTTCGTTTGGTGGATACTTAAATTGGAGAGTAGGAAAACCAAGGAATAGTAAAATAATAAGAATGTATGGAGAAGAACATACTCTCAATAACAATGGATAAAAATGGATAAATATTTGTATCAGTACGACTTGGAAATAACAAATACTTTTTTTCCGGCAAAGGATATCCATAAGTACACATGGTACCAACATACTAGAGGTCTCAAATCAATCATCAACTACTTTATAGTCCGACAAGCTGGTATAAAGGTACAGAATGTTAGGGTAAAAAAGGGGCCGACTTCGAATCTGATTCACTGTTTGGTCGAATCAAGAGTATACATTATTGTCTGAAAGTTATTTGTGGCATTCTACGAATATTTTTTCCTTTTATTTGGGTTTTCTACCACATGTATTATCCTCTTCAAAAACAAATCACCGAATCTACAAAATAATAGAATTATTGGAAAAAAGCCTCTGCGCCTGTGATGTTTGCGGCAAAGGAACAGTCAGAGGTTATGTTTTACAAATAATATAATCGGAATAAACACAGAAATAATGTATTTTGCATTTCGAAAAGTAGTCTCTTTCTGATTTCGAAGCTTTTTTTCGAAGGACTCTTATTTGCTGTGTATGTCAAATACACAGCTTTATGATTCTGTTTATGTTATTTTTATAGACACTTACTACTTACACAGAACTGAGGATATTTTCTTTTAGATAATGTTGAGTTTCTTAAGTTCTTCTTTTAACATTGGTAAGGAGGTTGTACACACATCTACTGAACAATTCGATACGCACTTATCTTGATTTAATAAGATTATTGCTGATTCTTAAATTTTTCTTTATTTGTTAGCAAAATGCATTATTTCTGTGTTTATTCCGATTTATATTATTTGTAAAACATAATCTCTGACTGTTCCTTTGGCGTAAACGTCACAGGCGCAGAGGCTTTTTCCAATAATTCCATTATTTTGTAGATTCGGTTATTTGTTTTTGAAGAGGATAATATATGTGGTAGAAAACCCAAATGAAAGAAAGAATATAAGAGTATACATTCCCTACATAACAAGTTACTGAAAGGTCAAGATAACAGCAACAAGTGAAAATATCATTGATACCACCAAATATGTCCTAGATAGTTTGGAACACGAAAGCACATGGTACCTATTCTGCAAGAGACTAGAACACTAGAACCTAAGACGAACTAACAACAAAGGCAGAAGCACTCATGTATTTTAGAGGCCGTTTATGCATCCTTAGGCACCTATAAAGGAAAAAAGAAACCGTGTTGATAGGATAAAGAGATAGAACAACAATGTAAGGAAAAGAAACAGTTATATTTAAATATCTTTAAACGAATGATGCAGAGTCAAATGGGGAATATAGAAGAGCAAACAGGGGAGTTAAGCAGGAAGTAGTAAAGAAAAAGAATTATTCCTGCGCTAAAAAGTACGACCACATTAATAGGTAAGGGGATCTCGAAGTTCGGAAGCTTGGAGAAACATCTAGCAAAAGCCCCTCGCTACCCAATAAAGATTGGGTACTACACTTTAAATCTCTTTTAGAAGAAAGACTGCCGATGTTCATGGAAGATAAACATCAACACGAATCCAATGTGACTCATATTCATCTTCAAACTGACCAAATAAAGAAAGCGATAGCCTCAACGAAGTTAAGAAAATCTCCAGGACCCGGAGGAATATATCCTAAACTCATAAAGTATGGACCCGACAAATTTATTGAAATGCTAAGAATTCTATGTGAAAGATGGGTTAACGGAGAAGAGACCTCGATAGAGCGGAGAACTTCATATGTGTCAGCCATCCACAAAAAAGGTCCTAAAGATGAGCAAAAAAAATTATCGCGGTATAGCAGTAAAGTAGCAGTAGGAATATATATTCTATGATTATAAGAAACCTGATAGAGGAAGACATTGAAGACAAACAACCGGAAGAACAATCAGGATTTCGAGCTGGCAGATCAGTCATCAACAATTTATTCACACTTACAATAACAATGAAAAAGGGTTCAGAGAAACACTCACAGCTCTGATAGACCTGGAAAAAGCGTATGATAACGTTCCCATATCACAACTGTGGGTAGAAATGCAAAACTTAACCTAAGTTCATCATTAATCCAAGCTACTTATTGATACTATAAAGATAACAATGCTAATGTCAAACCGGAAATACACTCACGGAACCCTTTATAACAGCGAAGGGGTTAAGCAAAGGCTGTTGCTTATCTCCAAATCTGTTTAAGATATACTTAGATCAAGTCTTGAGAGGATGTCAAAACATGGGCCTGCAAGTAGGAGACGAAACACTATACAGCCTATTTTTCGCAGATGACCAAGTTGTGATAGCGGAAGATGAGCAAGACTTGAGCTACATGATTAAGAAGCTCAATGAGGAATACGAACGCGCTGATTTCATAATGAATCTGAATAGTAGGCAATGATGAATGTAGTGACCTACCTTTGGAAAGTGGAAACATTAAAGGAGTGGAAAAATGCAAATCCTTAGGGTCCTCTTAAACAAACAGTGAACAAGTAAAAATGAGATTCAGGAAAGAATAAGTAAAGGAAGGAAAGTTATTAATTCATTTCTATGGGAAAAAGACATTAAAATAGAAACAAAAAAGCGCATTTACAAGATCATTGTCCAAAACGTCACAATATATGGTGCGGAGGTTTGGGACTTAAGTAAATCCAATAAGAGAAACTTCTGGCTATGGAGATGGATTACTTAAGATGGAGCTGCAGAACATCGAGACTTGAAAGAATCCGAAACGAGGTCATTAGAGAGAATATAAACATAAAGGGAGATATTGCAGACGAAGTTGAACGGAAACAACTTATTTGGTTTGGTCATATAAAAAATATGCCGGAAAATAGATGGCCCAGAAAAATCTTATAGTGGATGCCACCCGATAGAAGGAAAGGCGGAAGACCTAGAAGCTGAAGGGACGACGTAGATGAATACTTATTAAATTTACCACAAAATTACTATTTTTATAAAAAATTCTGGAATCTTTGCGGTCTGATATATGACTATAATACAGGAAGCTACTGTATCAAATTATGGAAAATCGCTTAAAAGAAAAAATAATGCTCTTATAAAATAAGGAAGAAATATAGAAATAATACAAAAAATATGATTTCCAAAATATATCTCATTTTTCTTATATGTATTTCATATAGAATTCTTTAAGCGCATTAGGCGGTTTTAATAATCTTAAAATCTAATATTTCAAATGCCATTGACATCCTGTCAAGCATAACTGACTCAGTGATGTAATGCGTATAGCTCGATTTCACGCGGGAATTGCGGGTGCTGAAGACGGTACCCGAGCCTTGTGCATGTGCACATAAAATTTTGTTTCTTTCAGACATTATGAAGTGTTTTTATGGAACTGAGTCACTTCGTTTATTCAATAGGCATTATCAGATGGCCAAATATTCTCTCTTGTGATTTTCTCCAGTTAATCCTTTATGTATTTTAATGTTTGTTCGACTGGGACAAAGCCAAAGGGAAGAAGGAAAGAAAATCGGACATATATGGAACAATTAGTCTTTCCTATACCATGAGTTATGCTATTAGCAGCAAGCACGATCAACCCAGCGTAAACGTAGCCCACCTGGTGGTATGTTTTCCGGAGTGATTTTGATTTGTCCAAAACAAAATTCTATTGTCTTTTTCTTATCGAATGCAGCCTGTCCTGATTTTTGCTCCATTGTAGTTCCATTTTGTTTTCAACAATTTCAATTTATCTCTCAATATTTCCAAAACTTATTTAACTTACCCTATAATAGTAAATTCTTAAGGCACATTATTGCAGTTAAAGCGTTTAAGATTTTCTAGTAAAAGTTCTGGACGGTACGTAAATGTATAAAATCTCGCTAGAATGCATTCGAGTTAAGATATAGCTGACAGACTCAAATTCAGCCTGCACGGAAAACAAAATTCCTTGCTTACTAGAGTATACAAAGCTCTGCACAGGCCATTGCTTAAAAGGGTGCTTGTTTATACATTTCCAAGTTTCACCGACCGACGTTTTGTTACAGCTTAGAAGCCATTGTTTCTTTTAAGCCCGGAACAGGTTGTTCCACGGATTTATGATTCATTAAACAGAAATTAGGTATTGGATATAACCGCTGAGAATTGCTGGAAAATTTTCTCACCTCTATTCGTACATATGAAATATTATGACCAGAGCAAAGTGGTACTATAGACCTAAATGACAAAACTTATTTTCAGTATATTAGAATTTGAATTAATTTATAGAAGGCGCTGATAACAGTCTAAAAATAAAAATCGCATCAAGTAAACTGCCTTTCTTATTGCCATATATTGAACAAATGTATAAGAAAAAGTTGTTAAAAAATATGACGTACCAAATATTAACTAATTGTTTATTTATAGAAATTTTCTATTTGCGTTATTAAATAGGTACTTTTGGTTATGTTGCATACAGTATTAGCCCAACTAATACCGGAATATTTATAGTCTCAATAGAAATGTGCATATGTTTCCTAGAAAATAAACACAAATGTTTAGACATACACGATATACAGGCTATTATGTAACATACAGGGTGTCCCAGATTTAAGCATACATACTAAGACCCCTATACTTACCGTTGAATGCGAACCGTTTTTGAGATACAGGATGTTTTATGGTTCTTGACCAGGACTTTAGTCCGCCATATTTTTTAAATGACTGCACATATTTAGATAAAATTTGGTACACATATTATACTCTTTTAGGTTAATAAATAGCTTGGATTTTGGAAAAAGGACCGACCTCCATTTTTTTAATATGGCTTTTGGGTCGTTAACATCACACTGTATACTATTTTTTGGTAAATGCTAATAAACTTTTAAAAAGCCTATGGACCAGTTTATGAAATAATGTCACAATATTTGATGGCACGTTTATGGTCATTCTTCAATAAATTTGACATTCTGCAAATAACACAATCCAGTTGCTAATATAATTATTTTATTAATTTTAGCCAAATACCCCGCATAAGAGATTGTTATTTGTTTTTGTTCTGGCATTCAGTGTTTCTAAGCTTTTTTTAGTTTAATTTCATCCATTCTTCATAAATTTATTTAGAACTTTAAATAATTGGAAAAAAAATTCAAAACGGTGCAAATAATTAAAACTATAACAGGTGTTCAAAATAAATGCCGCCAGCGTCAATACATTTTCGAGAACGTTTTAATATGTTTTTCATTATCCTATGAATCACTTCCGGGTTATTTCTAATGTTATCACATACAGTTTTTTTCTAGAAGCTGCTCTCGTGTATTGAACTCTTCGTTGTACACCTATGGCTTGAGATGACCCCATAAAAAATAATTTAGAGGTGTAAGAACAGGAGACCTAGGTGACCAGTTTACCTTACCTCCGCGACCAATCCATCTGTTGGTGTAATGCTGGTTTAGATGATCCCGGACCGGTACAGAAAAATGGAGTCCAGCACCATCGTGCTGAAACCACAAACTCCTAGTATTAATGCCTTCTAATAAACCTGGCAAGATATCCTTAAGAAAGTTTAAATAAACCTCACTAGTTAGCCTTCCTTCAAAAATGTGGGGCCCTACTAGATGATTATTGTAAATACCACACCACACATTAATGTTTCTGAATCACTGCATGTGGATTTTCGGTTGCCCAAACATGCTGATTTCTACAGTTGTTAATTCCGTCAAGTGTGAATTAGGTTTCATCCGTGAATAGAATTCTCGATATTGTTCTTCTGTGAGCCAAAATCCACCTACAAAATGTTAAGCGGGGAACGTCGTCGCTGCCTTCTAGACGTTGAACTGTTTCAACATGAAATGGATACACACTTTCTTTCTTTAATGTTCACCATATTCTTGTCTTAGGTACTGCTAAGGGATTATTTTCCACAACCTGCAATATTTGCTTTTCTTCTGGAAAAGCTCTGGGAACATGTTCATGCTCTATCATTGACGGAAACTGTCCATGTTGCCTACTAAATTGGTATACCTCTGAAAATGTTTTATGATCTAGTACATGGCGATTTGTAAAACGCCTTTGATACTCTCTGTTTGCAGCTCTCCCATTTCCGTCGCAAAAGCCATACACAAAAATAATAACCGCATATTCTTCATTACTAAATTGAAACGGCATCTTAAAATTTTTAGTTTTATAACTGGTTTTTCATCACTAATTCTATTAGTTACTAAGAGCGAACAGCAATCCTTATTAGTAAAATGCACATTTGACATGTGCCTATTTGGGATTTTTAATGCAACAATGTCATGTGTTAATCGCACCGTTTTCTTACTTATTTTTTATTCGTCAAATAAATGGAATGTGCTTTATTTTGGACGGAAGAAACACTGAACACTTATTGAAGAATAACCATAAACGTGTAATCAAATATTATGACATAATTTCATAGACTGGTCCATAGGCTTTTTAAAAGTTTACTAACATTTACCAAAAAAATAATATACAGTGTGATGTTAACGACCCAAAAAGCCATATTAAGAAAATGGAGGTCGGTCCTTGAATTTTTCCAAAATCACTTAAGCTATTTATGAACCTAAAAGAGTGTAATATGTATACCAAATTTTATCTAAACATGTGCAGTCATTTAAAAAATATGGCGGACTAAAGTTTTGGTCAAAAACCATAAAACACCCCCCGTATCTCAAAGAAAGTTCACATTCAACGGTAAGTATAGGAAGTGTTTTGAACTCAGCTGAGTGTGCTCTATTTTCCACTAGACTATGTCCGTTTAAATCAAGGGTTTTTATTGTACAAATCATTCAATTGGTCATTTAATATGAGAAAACTGTGGAGTGCTATTAAATTAGAGGGTGCAAATTGGAGATAGGGGTGAAAATGCAACCCTTTCAGTTTTTTAAATATAACTCGAAAACCTATAGGTAATAGAAAACTTTTTGTAGAGACTCAAATTTCCAATCAAAATGGCTTATTTAAAAAAATAAAAAACAATTTTTTGTGCGAAAAGTATCCAAAAAAAACAGTTAAGAAAAGTAAAAATCCAGCTTTTTGTTTTTTTTTAAATTTTTTTTTACCTATAACTCTTTTTTGAGTAGAGATAGGTATAGGGCATTGCTTTGTAGAAAACAAAGTTGATGAAATTTCCTTTAAAATAGTGGTCTCAAAAGGTTTTTTCAATGAAAATTGATTGAGATATAGTCGCTCAAACTTAGCCATTTTTTTCGATTTTTATCGTGAATAGCTTGATATTGTTTTAAATCTTAATTTTTATAACAAAATTGATTTTTACACTATAAAACAATTTATTTCAAGTTAATTTGTTAATAAAGAATAATTATTTCCACAAATAATAAATTATTCTTAAATATTGCTTTTTTATCTATCTGATATATAGAGTTGTCTTTTTTTTTTTCAATAAAAATATAATTTAGTAAACTTTAGGATTTTATTCAATAAATCTTATTCAGGTAAGAACATTTTATTAATAAATACTATAAACATTTCATTCCATCTCTTCAATTACTAATTACCAATTAAAAAATCGGCAGCTACTGGAAGCGGCTGGAACCTCCCCACTCGGTCGAAAAGAGTATTAAATTGTGTGACAAAACGGCACTAAGCGTAATCCGATCTCATACAAAACCTTTTCAGATCTTCTGGGGCACTAAAAAAACCCTCAACTTAATGAATTTACAATCATCTATGCGAGTTATTACCTACATTATCGCTCGTTGAATAATATACTATTAGGATATTAACAACTTTAACATCACTTGAACGACTAAGAAAGTCTAGTTATCCTAAATACTACAGATTTGTAAAGCAACAAATTGAAAATTGGTAAAGTGATAATCTATAATAAATTCACCAACGAAGGTACAGAAAGCATATGATATTGATATTGTTACATCTACCTTTAAAGTTTGTGACAATCCACTAAAAGTTACAAATATGCCGAAATCTTCATGACATGACACCAACGTTATCGGATGACAAGCGATGACAATGACAATCATCAAAATTTGCTCATTGCAATCCGATCGCTCGCGGCTGTCTTTGTTAAATGAAATATTAGCATTTCAGCAATTTTACTAGATTTTAGAGGAATACTTGTAGTTTAATTCTTCGATTTATCTGTATATATATTTAAAAACGGCACTAAACGTAATCCACTCTACTTCTAGAGCAGTGAAGAAACCCTCACACGTGATGTGACGAGTTTCACGACGTAACGGCTACGCGCATCGATCATGTCATGCGAAATGCGATCTATGCTTCATATTTGCTTTGTTTTTAATTTTTTTCACGGAAACCAAATCGAAAGGGTGGAAGTGTGATATATCGTTGAAATCAGAATTTTAACTGCTTTTCAATGGTTCCATTGCAAATTGAAAATAATTATAAAATAAACAACTTGTTGCGTTAAAATGGTACTAAACGTAATCCGATCTCAACCAAAACCTTTTCAGATCTTCTGGGGTTCTAAAGAAACGCACATGCAAAGTTTCATTCAAATCCGTTCAGTAGTTTCGGCGCTATCGTGCTAACACACATACACACACACAGACATTTTTCAAAAACCACTTTTTTGGGTTCCTAGGACCTCAAAACGTAAAGATTTGATGTTGTCTTAATTTTCGTTTTTGAACCAATTTTAGTAACCTCTCACAATTTTATTGTGGAGAGGTTAAAACTCTTTATTCATTATTACAATTATTCATTTTATTTATGTCATTTTTCCCTAGATAATCTCAATACAATCCTGCACTGCGTGCTTATAATGTTGGGCCCCTATCTAATTGTGATATAAATCTTCATATAGTCTAGAATACTTTAACTTGGCGTGTGTATGTATGAGTTAATATTTCCGTACGATTTCATTTTCTCTTGCACACAACGATCCAGAAATATTGTCCACGTAGACAATGTTTCTGGACTATTGCTTTAATTTTGTGTACAATATGGGAGAAAATGAAATCGTACGGAAATATTAACTCATACATACACACGCCAAGTTAAAGTATACTAGACTATAGTTAGGGTGGCCGATGTTTGCCGATAATAACATTGCTCAAATTTTAAATAATGAATTTGCATTCTACATTCCAAAGTTTCTGTAGATTTATCTATATTTATCTGACTAGGTCAAGTTTCACTGTGTAATATAGAAACATTTTCAAATTGAATGTCAATATCTTCAGCCACATCTTCAAGGACATCCTCTTCTGCAATCTCTGCTTCTTTCGCAATTGACAACCATACATTCCTTGCTAAACAAAGAACAAGTTAGTCCTAGTTTCTTACAACCGCAGCTTCCGTAACAATCTGTGGTACATCCGCAAGCCATTTTTTGAGCAAACTCTCTGGTGCGGGAGGTTCATTTATTGAGTAGAAATCAATTTTGTTATAAAATATAAGATTTAAAATAATATGAAGGTAAACGCGAGAAAAATCGAAAAGAAATGGCTATAAGTTTGAGCGACCATATCTCACTCAGAAAAAATGTTACAGTTACAGTAAAGGACCGGTTAAATACTATTTACTCATTTCAATGGATTGGAAGAAATGGTCCCACTAAATGGCCTCATTTCAGAATTGCATAAAGACATGTGTCAATTAAAATGGACAACCAACACGTCGAACACCAATTATAAATTTTTCTAATGAATTAAAGTATATACGATTGGAATTGAAACTGGTCAGTTTTAAAGCACAGGACCGTGCGTACTGAACTTGATATTTTGTCCTATATATTTGGCAATGGTATTGAGATTCGAACGGTAGTTGAAACTGTGCAGGCGAGTCCGAGACTGGCAATGTAATCAGCCTGAATGAACCATCTACGACTGAACTGGTTTAAAGGTAATAAAACGGACAGGCCCACTAGCACAAAAAAACTCGTAAATCGTTTCTTTATCTTGGAACGTGGAAGTCTAATATCGTGCTGTCTATGTGCCAGTGCAGCGCATAAATACCTATTATAATATCAAGCGTAGGAGTTTAGTTAGTTACTGTTCATATTTATAAATATTTACTACTGTATAAAAGGTAAAATATTTTAATTATTTACTAATTTACCATTGCTTTCTGGAGACCATTTGAAACAGAGGATAATATAATAACGCCCGAAAATCTTATCATTTTGTTATGACAAGCATTTCTATTTACCTCCGCTCATGTACAATAAAGAGATGCCGACTGTTTTTGCCGGCCTTTAGTTTTTATACGGTTTTAATTCCAATCGTATATACTTTGCCTGAAGGAACCTCTTCTTTCAATTTATTCTTGAATTACTTATTCATTTATAAAACGGAATTGGTTGCAATTAGCCATAGGGATATACTTATAAAAAAAAATTGTTTTTCATTTCTACATCACATTGTCGAAAAATGTACAGGGTGTTCCATTTGAAAAAAAATGAGAAAATTCAATTTAAAAAGTTCTTAATTGAAAAATAAACATTTATTTATTTACAAAACGAAAATGGTTGTAATTAGCCATAGGGAAGTACTTACAAGAAATGTTCGTTTTTCATTTATACATCACATCGTCGAAAAATATCCAGGGTGTTCCATTTGAAAACATTGAGAAAACTCAATCTAAAATGTTCTTAATTGAAAAATCATTTTTCGCCACTTTGTACATTTTTAGGAAATAAAAATGATTCAAATACATTAATTAGATGTCTCGTAACTGGTATTCACATAAGTTTTTCTTGAAACCCATAATTGTGACTGTGGTGATTTTTTTAATATCCATCTGCAGATTCCATTATTTCAACAAAAAAATTCATTACATCCAAGTGGTTGGGAGATATTCAATGTTAATATAGGAATGAATAGAGCCTAGAAAGAAGATTCAAAAAATGTACTGATATGCATAGCATTTCATTTAAAAAAGGCACTTGGTCCTGTAATTTCGTCTTGGCTCGCCCTGTATGTTCGAAAATATTTTCCAGTTCTAATCTAATTTCTTAAAAAATTTCTTGCTATCGTAGAACTCGAGATATGAAGGTCCGACGCACTATTGCCCCACCCTGTATAATGTGATTTTTTGTTTTAAATTGTGGTTGGCTGTATGGTTTTGAGCCTTAATGTAAAAAAATAAATTATGTCGATATGTCGTCCTTCTCATTATATTAATTATTCCAATAATTTCATGTTCGTAAGCGAATTTTTCACATATGGAAATCTTACTAGAAACATTCTCGTAGGGAATAGTAATAATATAATAATTATTATTTATTTATATCAGAAAGAGTACAATTTTGTGCTAAATATTTATGTAAATAATGATTTCGTATAAAGTCTAAATCTAGACTAATGAAATATATTATTTAAGATATCTAATAACATTGTGGGAGTTACATTAATATTATTTCTGTTAATTTAATAACTAGATTTAATATAGAAAAGCGATATCCTGATAGTGTAGCTTTTATTACTGTAATTAGTCTTTTGTTAGTCATCAAGAGTGGAAAAGTTTTACGGACCATAACAATTTCCTCAATGTGCAATAAAACAAATAGTTTTTTCCTGCAGCAAACTAGTCCGAACGTCAAATGCAGCTTGGTGAGTTCAAAACTATTTATCATGCTTCAAGATTCAAATATTATATTTAAACTCAATGCAGACTTTAACTAGATTTTCCAGAACAGAAAACTGATATATTTAGGTTACCATATTTGGATAGGCACTCCTTGTCCTTCAGCTAAAATAAAAGTTTATTTTTGGAATTTGACCTTTTCAGCCTGCCTTGTTCTAATATTATATTACAATATTTGACATAATAATCTTTGATCGTTTTTAGGTACAGTGACCACAAGAAGATATTCTTATAGTTTTGTGGGAGTATATGTACTTAAAAAAAAAGACTGACCAAGAAAGAATAATAGAAATTTCGTTCTTTCTATGAAATCTTAAGCGAATGTATGTATCCTAAACTGACAGGAAAACAAATAATAATCAATAGAAAATAATAACCGAAGCCATAAGAAACAGTTATTTTGTAAACATGTTTTCATGAAAATATATGTGTAAAGAAAAAAACGCTAACAAGAAATAATAGCTATTTCTACATTAACCCTACGCGACTGTTTATCTTTAACATATCTCAGTTCACAGGAACATAAATAAAAACACTAACAAAATAATATTGTAGAAACAAATGTGTATTTGAAATATACAGTGCAAGCGCTAAAGTTATTTGAGTGTGTAAAATATGAGAACCAGCAAATTTGCTATGTACACCCGAGATCTTAAATGATAAAGAAATTCATGCTGCCAGTTAGTAGCTAACGTGGTGCCTTTCATCCCCCTTATCGCTACAAAATTTGGGAATCTTGTCAAAATCCCGTTATGTCACAAGTAAGTCAAAGATCAGAAAAGTCTTTTAATCAACTGCCAAAGTCTGATTCATCGCCGACTATATCGCGCATTCAGTACCTTTTCCAGAAACTTTCAATCGATGTTGAATCAGATTGTACTCAAACAGCAATTACTTGAGTTGCAGATATCTACATTGCGTACCAACCCTTCCTCAACTCAATAAACTCCTGCTACTAATAATTATTATTCTAATTGCCAAAACGATCACCCGCTATCCCAATCGCAACCTTTTCGATCCGACTAACCTGTTCGTTATTATCATCAACTACGCTTTCAAATGCGGCGGTTCTTGGTGTAGCTTTAATAAAAATCATACGCGAACTAATTTGACAGACACAAATCCTTGAACGTCAAAAAAAAATCTGGTGTCCTCCCAACAGACACTAGTGTACTAAACAACAAATGCTCCTTTTCATTTATGATTATTACAATAAGTTACGTTTCTTAGTTGACAGTGGCGCGGATTTGTCAGTTATCCCCGCAAATGATTTAACGGATTCGAAAAAGAATCCATATCTTATCCTAACTACAGCCAACAGCTCTACCATTCATACTTATGGTAAAAAAATGTTAAATGACAATTTAGGTTTACGTCGCGATTTTTTCTTCGCATTTAATTTCGCTGATATTCCAGTTCCCATACTTAGCGTTAATTTTTTAGCTCATTTTGGTCTAGTAACAGACTTAAAAAATAAACGTTTGACAGATACGTACAGTTTTTAATCGAGAAACATATGGAATCAATATTAAATTTTCTTGGTCATCATATTGCTGCTGATGGCATTTCACCTACCTATGAACGCATTAACATTATTAACGACTTTCCAAAACCTTCAACTTTTAAGCAGATTCAAGGGTTTGTAGGAATGGTGTATTTCTATCATTATTTTGTTTCTAACTTTGCAGACATTTTAATTCATATGGATACTTTCAGTACTCAATTAGCCGGAGATAAAATTAATGTTGTAGGTTATTGGTCAGAGGACTGCACTGGCAATTTTTTGAAGGCTAAACATGGTATAGTAAATGCGACAATTTTCTCTCATCCTAATTACAATGAAGTTGCAACTCTTACTTTATCTGTAGATTGCTCATATGTATCTATGGGTGCTGTGTTAGAACAAAAAGCTGGAAATCTACCAACACCTTTAGCCTTTTTCTCTCACAAATTAAGTGATGCTCAGAAAAGATATTCCGCATTCGACAAGGAATTGCTGGTATTACACATCAATCAAAATTTTCAAACATATTTTCCTGTAGTAGACTTAATTAATTTCAACTTACAGTTATTGAAAGACGCTCATTCTGATAATTTCGAACTTCCCTATTTATTTGCAAGCCAAACTGATATAAATTGCAAAGTCAAATACACTTTACAAAAAAGAAAATAACTTATTCTAATGATGAAATTTGCGATGTGTCATTCTCTAAATGTCGTCCTTTAGTTCCAAAATCTTCACGACGCGCAGTTTTTGATATATTTCATAATCTAATCCACGCTGGTATACGTTCTACCAAAAAACCTATAACTTCTAAATACTTTTTGCCCAAAATGAACACGGATTGCATATTGTGGACCAAGACTTGTATAAGTTGTCAGACTTACAAAATCAATAAACATACGAAAAGTCGTTTTGAGCATATCCATATAGATCTTGTTGGTTCATTACCACACTCATACGGTTTTTCTTACATACTTACTGTAGTGGAAAGATTCACCACTGGCCGGAAACATACACTATACCAAATATTACCGCTGAAACCGTTGCTAAAACTTCATTTAAAAATTATATCTGTCAATTTGGCATTCCACTTTATGTCACTATTAATCAAGAAGTTCAATTTGGATAAAATATATTTCATGAATTTTCAAAATTTTTGAGTTCCCATCGAATTCTTACAACCACGTACCACCCACAGAGCACCGGCATGATTGAACGATTTCGTAGAACATTAAACACAGCATTGGGGGCGAGCGTAGGTGCGTCTTTACTATGTACATACTTCGGTATGCGATGTAAAGCAACGACAGGCGCAGTTAGTACTTGGATGGGTGACCATTCCAACGGAAACCGCGTTCTCGCCTCACACATCTTCCAGCGGCTTGTATATCAGTGTATGCGCGGAAGCTATACAACCTTAGGCGAGGGTTGTATAGAAGATATACCATCCTTCGGAGGGGATGTAAAGCCGTCGGTCCCTTGTCTATTAAATGTTAGGCAAGTAAAAGATCCCTACTCTTCTTAAGGGAACAGGTCCGGCAAAATTCCTGGTTGGGGGTAGCTCGTCTACAGGCGTCGGTGTTAGGCCTCAGTAGCGGAAATAGGCCGACGTTAAATAAATGTATAAAAAAAAAAATCACAGCATTACTTGCCCGTGCTAATTCCTTTTATTGGTACGATGAACTGCCAACAATTTTATTAGGTTTATTAGCCGTGCCGAAGGATGATATACTTTGCTCATCTGCCGAGCTTGTTTATGGCCAAACTTTTCGTCTCCCAGGTGAATATTTCATTAAATTACATTTTGACCCTCAAATACCATTGTTCATTAATAAATTACAAAATTATTTTGACAACTTACAATTTACAAATCTTAAACGAAATATTCTTCAAAATAATTATTAGTTTGACGTGTCATCTTTCGCTGGTATCCACAAGTTAATAATAGTAGGTCAATTCACCAAATCCATAGTAATAAATTACCCCTTCAGCGATAGATGTCACCACTCTCTAATTTTCTATCCAATTACCATATTTAAGTTTTGCACCTACAGATGGCTCACTAGGTGAAGTTTTAACAAGTTATAAAATAATTGTATATGCCATGGAAATCTAAAATATAAACTATTACTATAAGTAGGGTATAAGAATTGTCTATAAAATGATAGTGTAAAGATAGTTAATGATCGAAAAAGTCCATATCAATAGATTTAGTTTGAAATTTTTTCAAGTTGGTACTCTGACAGCCAAATTGTCGAACTGTCAGTTTAAGTCATTTCCACTTGTTTTTCTGATTTAAAAAGTTATAAATATTACCCAAGAACCGTCACACTTCCTTTTTTGCATCAAGAAATTGAGCTGAAAACTAAGTGATTAATTTAGTTAAAAAGGCACATGGTTGCCACCGGTTTGGTACCGGATCAAAAACTAGATATCGCACATATTTTCAATTAATATTTTGAATTATTTTAATTGAAATATCGATTTATTCGGATTTAAGAGTATCGTTCAGAAGCATTATTCTGGGTAACTTTGAATTTCTTAGATTATTACAGACACATAGTTACCTCCTTTCCCTTATTATTTATTTTTGGGGAAGAATTGATTCAACATATGCGGAGGACTAGCTGGTTTAAGTCGGAGCAAAGAGCCGTGGGTCCAGAGTATTCGTAAGAGTGGAGAAACTTACCCTTTTTGAAATGTATAGCATAAATGACAGATTTCTGTTATTTCGAGAAAAGGAGACAAAGAAAAATTGATGTTAAATTGGGCACCATCTATAGTGAAAATAAGTAGAATTGTCTCTTTTTCTCGAATAACCAGTCTACTATAGATCAGACTGAAATTGTTGGTAAAAGAAACAAAAAGATAGTTTAAAGTGAATGATAAGATATATTACATGAATAATAGATAAATCGGTTTGTAAAGACTAATTGAAATTTAAAAAATATATATATTACAAATTCATACCAGGATGGAAAGGTTTCCATGGCAATTTACATCTCTTAATAAAAAGGAGTGAAAATTGTAGGAAAATTAACCAACTATGTGGTTTTTGAAAAGTTAATGGATAAGCATAAAATAAAAAAAAGGAGTCAAAATTTTCAATATGAAGAAAATGTTATCTATATGCAGAAAGATAAGCTAAGCATAAGCTAAGCAAAAATGTAAACGATATGCAGAAATGTATAAGTATATAAGTAGAAATATATAAGTATATAAGTACATAAATTGATTTCGTAAACTATAAATTGCCAAAAAATGAAAAAGAAAGAAAAAAAATTTAAAAACCATGTGGTACATATAGTATTTTAACTACTAATTAAATGAAAAAAATTGACCTTGAATTTAAATTTATTTTAAAAATCATTGAAATTACATCAAAGACAAAAATTGAAGATTAATCAAATTTTAAATTAGTAATAAATGAAATTTACCTGGATGTTAAACACTTGTTAACGCGGATATAAAAATGTAATATCAATTATTGAAGTCCACAGTTAAGTTTATATACGTTCGAATCAGTACAAAAGCTGCAAGCAAATGATTTCTTGGTGAGTTTTACTAATAAGGTAAACTTTATTTATCCCACTTACTGCAAAATAATACCACTACACAAAATTGAAAAAGATAGTTTTAATAATTAAATGGAAAACTGTAAAATATAGGAATGGTACATGTATCGCCATCTGTCAATTGTTGAGTTAAGCGCAACAACTTGCAGGTCGCAAATTCTACAATTTCCTTTACTCGCAACTAAAATAGTGGCATGTAGTCGATAAAAGGAATCTATAAAAATAGTTTTTATTAGTTCCATACCACAGCTGATTTAAATTAAAATTTGTAAATACATAACCAAAAATATGATCAGCCGTAATAAATAGTAAAACGTATTGTGAGTACTCAGTAAAAATATTACATCTTATAAGATATAATATATATAGTAATGAGGAAGGTAAGGAAAATAACCATATGTACTTACATAGTAAACAAAAATATAAAAATTGAAATATAGGTATCTGATGTAAATAAATGTTTTTAGACAATCGACAATCGTTTCCTTAGATGCTGGAACGGGACAGAGATACATAATAGTATAAAAAAAAACATGACTGAGTTCCTTGGATATAAAAATATGTACATAAAACTGCGTAAAATGATTTAGCAGTTATACAAGTAAATTCTGTTAGTTGAAAACAGTTTCACTTACAAACACTGAATCAAAATGTTACACAGATCGTGCTAAATATAAACAAAAATACTAGTTTTTATATAAAACTGTTAAATGGACGTAGGCCATGTAACAACATGCTCACATTTGAGGTTAATTTTGAGACTAATTTTGTAAATTTAATTATAGACGATTTTGATAAGGCCAGATTTCGATTTTGGTACGGCTAGATTTTCGATTTGTCACAGCTAGATTTTGGGTACAGAACTTACCAACTATTATGATTTTGATTATTGGATTTGGACTTTTGGATCATTTGCTTTTCTTTGGTACACGATTTTTGTTATATGATTTTGCTCCTTACGATAGCGAAACATATTTAATGGTAATTGGAATTCTCCCATCTGAATAACATCTTGCTTTAACGCTGAGATTTGTGAAACAAGGACCTCGATCAATAAAGAAACCTTAAAGTCTGAAGCACCTGGAAACTCTCCAAATTATTTTAAAAGGTAGGTAGCTACTGTATATCATTTTTTTCTTGTAAAAATTGCTTAAATTAAATAATTATTTTTCCTAGCATTAGCTGAGAAAAGCCGTAGACTTTTTCTGTATTCTTGATATTTATTTTATTGTAAGATATTTTTACTTTTCTAACTTTTAGTGTACTTTGAATATTGTTAAAAGACTCGATATACATTTACCCTTCTATCAACAAACTTTGCTGTATTTATTATTTTAAAACGCTTAGATCTATTATTGTGCTCCAATATTGCTATCTGCAATGCCTAGTAATTTAAATATTTAGAATGATACTTGCTTTATTAATTATTTTTATACTGAGAGAGGCTCCTTAGGAACTAAAATACTGTCGTAAGTCTTAATACAGAATCTCGCTTTTTTTCGATAAATTTATATCCTTTTTACCTTCCCTTTTGCGGCCAGAGTAAAACATACGCCTTACTGAGGTATCACAGATACAATATACATGCAATATTCTTCTGGGCTACATTGCTTTCAAACCATTGTTAGTGTTGTTCACTTTAGATTCTAGTCACTAATCCTACGACGTATTACTCTTCGGCTATCCTCAGCTGATTCAGCCTGGTAATATTGTTACCTTTCACTAAATTTATCAGAGATAGTTTCGTTTAACGTTTATCTGAAAAGGCACTGACTTAATACATTTACTTCCACGTCCAGTGGAAGTATAGTAACGCAAAAAAAATAGTTTTTTTGTTGTTGAAATAGGCTCAAAATGTCATGAAACGTCGAGATTTTAAATTTGAGCAAAAAAATTTCCTGTCTATCTGTAACTTTTTTTTGTGTGCACGTTTACTCTGGAACGGTTTAAAACATTGACTTGAAATTTGGTACACTTATGTATTGTAACGAGATCTGGAACTAGATTATATTTTGATCTAATTCCGTTGAAGGGTTCGGAGGTAAATGGGGTAAATAGGCAAAGCAAGCAGATAAGAGTCCATAAAATTGCAATTTAGGGCATGTACGAAGAGTCAAGGTCTCAAAATTTTTTTTGGCTCTGATCCCTTATTTGTGCTTGTCAAAAGGGTGATATTAACCATATAATATTTAACTATGCTTTACACACAGTTCAATCAAGGATCTTAGTAAGTGATCTTAAAAATATGAGTTTTTAGCTACCACTGAATCTAAACTATGTGCTTCAGAGTAAAAGGATAGCAGCATACCGATTAATTTATAGTTTTCTAGTTCAATGTGGCACTGTTATTTAACTGTTGTTTGTATTAGAGTTATTGAGTGTTATTACTCCTAACATGCCTTTGTTTCTGCATCCTTTGTGGGTTAACCTAGTAACCGTGATTCAGTCTTTGTATTACTCTAAGTCGGCCTAATGGACCCTTGGGCGTGAAATGCGTGCATCCTTATTATTTCCTGTTGCTTTCCTTATATGTGTTGCTAGCCGATGGTTTCCAACCAAAGCTAAAAAAATTGGAAAAAAAAATAGAGGAGAAGCGATCCCATCCGACTGGAATTTACAAGAAAGAAAACAAAAAATGTGTAGAAATTAAAAACGAATAAGTGTCAACAGTTTAGTGGGGAGGTTGTTTGGTAGGATTTTAAAGAAAGGAATTGAATCGAAATTTGAAGAAGTAGGGGCGAATAAAGCGGCTTTCGCGCAGGAAAATAATAAATAAAAAAAAATAATAATAAAAAAAAAATGAAAAGCTCGAAATATACCCACATATCTCGCATTTATAGATAACAAAAAAGCATAAAATGATTTTTGCAGTATTTATAAGAACCCTTAAAGTGTGGTTAAAGTTGTAAATAAGATGTCTAAACCATTCAAGGTGATCTTAAACAGTAATGTTGCTTGTCGTCCACATTTTTTAAGATATACATTCAAGATGCCTTAAAAATTTGGGGTAGGAAATCTTCACGAATGGGGATAGAAACTGGAGATCATTGCTTAACAACTCTCTTATTTGCTGATGATCAAGTAGTTATTGCCCATTAATGACGTTGATTGTGCATTAAGAAAACATAACATAGGAGATTAACAGAAGGATCCTTATCTAAAATTGAGAGAAATAAAAAAAAATATGAAGATTATATATACTGGGTAGCCATAATATCAAATAAAGCAACATCAAATGGTGATATAGAATAGAGCGTTCAGCAGTGCTCGACTATTTAACTCACTGCCTTGGTAGAATAAGATGTAAACACCAAAGTCACAATTTATAGAACAATTGTGGAGCCAATGTTGACATATGGATCAAAGTGCTGGAAATAGAGTGTCTAGGAAGGAGCATATAGCAAACGAGGAAATTAGAAGAGCCATAAAGAGAACATACACGACTGTTTGTAGATTGAATAGAAACAGGACAACTTCTGCGGTACAGGCAAGTAATGAAGGTGGAGGATAACAGATAGTTAACAAAACGAGTGTTCAAATATATCCCAATACGAAGAAGGAAGAGATGAAGAACAGCATTGACGTGAATAAATGGAATAAGAGAAACAATGAGATGTAGGGCTCTTGTTGACGAGGAAGAATGGAGAGATAGAAGACGATGGCGATCGAAATGCTGGATATAGCATAGACTGCAGGACCTTCCGCTCATGCTGTAGCATTTTAAGATACTACTGTGAAATTTGTTGGGCCACGAGTACACAATCAGGCACACTCAAGTATACCTAGTGTTGCTTTATTCATGAAACGACAAGATCAACCGATAATAGTTTCATAACAATAAATTTAATTTCACATTGTTTATTTCTTTAGTATCATTATTTTTTTGGCAGTAAGGGTTATTTTCTCTTTTATATAAACATATTTCCTCATTGACTGGTAACAGGAAGTCAAATTTCTATGGGAAGATGGCGATTTCCTTTTCTTTGCTGGGGCACGTGTGCGAAGGATGCAAGTTTTCGTTGGGCTCAACCAACCAGTGAGAAGCCAGTGTGCTCACCTCTCGACCATCAGTCATTATTTACATTTGTTAGGTAACAAAAATTTTAGTAGCATGATCAGATAGCCCATTTACAGCAACTTTACATTAAATATTAAAATTACTGGAATCCATATTACTGCACATATAATCAATGCCCGTTGCAGAGCCAATAACGTATCTAGTATGCTCAGTTATGTGACATACAATGTTATATGAATAAAGTAAATCAGTAAACGATGCTTGCTAAAAGTGTTTGACATATAATGAATGTTCCAGTCTCCACATAATTCTGTCAGGGACCTACTTGTTGAACCATTTAAAATTAGATCTGTCTTGTAAAAACGTATTTAAATCACACCAATTATTTCAGTCTTTCTCAATAGCTGTTTTGTTAATGTCAGGTAATTCTTTGATACTTAAATTTAGTGAAGATTTGTGAAACATTATCACTCCTCCATTTTTAAAAGTGCTCCTACAAAAAGCTGTGGTTACTTTGTAACCATTTCTATGAATTGTATATAACTCATGTGGTTGAAGCCAGTGTTCGCTAAAACATGCAATATCCACGTCATGTAATTTTAATGCGATTTCTATCTGATCAATTTTATTTCTTATACATTGTATGTTTTGATGTAAAATTTTGAATTTTATTCCGTTACTACTAAAGATTCATTGCTATTCATCATTGCTACTGAATTTAAATTTTTGCTTTTGTATCTCTATTTTCTTCTGCAACATCGGACAATTAACACTATATAAGGAGTGAAATACATTAAAATTAATTTTAATGGTTTCATTATCTTCTATACTATTAATACATTTGATAATATCACTGACACATTGATCAGATATATGATCACTTACCGCACATTTTAGACATTTAGGAACACTGCTACATTGATCTTTCTTATGACCAAATCCACCATTGGCAAAACATCTTAAAACACTTACATATTCAAACTCACGACATCTTGCCCAATCAAGGTACAAAACTTTCCTTTAAGAATTCTCTGATAGGACTCTGGATCATATTCCAGAATGGCCATAAATTTAGTTTTCATTTTTTTGAAGACTTTTACTTTTAAAAATAGTGATCCATGATTGAGAAAGAAATTTTGTTTCTTCAAGCAAGTAAACAGTTCATCTTCGGTCATTTCCTTCTCTATGTCCACAATTTCTACAGCAGGATTTTTCAATTCAGGTTGTAGGTTTTTCCTAGCTTTTTTTCAATTACTGTTTTGACTTTATTAACTTCACTTTTACTACTACTTTGATTACAACTCCTCCTTTAGCATTTCTTATTTCATTTATGCCTACTTCCAAAACTGAAGGATTTACACATTTTTGCAAAGCTTCTAGAGTTTTCTTACATTCTTGATAATTATTTTTTGGTTGGACTACTACCACCGCTACTCTTACATACGTTTTTTTTCACTGGTGTTACAGATTTCATTGGGTTTAATACCGTTCAAAACGTTTTTCATTTCAGTTATCACAGATGTTATTTGCTCTCATAACATAAAATAAACTTCCAGACTTAACAGCTGAAGAACCCCACCACCAATGGTTTAACATGATAGATACACGATACTCTTAGTTACGTTTATACATTATATCCACGTATTGTTCACTTTTTGTTGATTATTAGCATTTAACTTCATAATTTAACTAAACTTCTCTCTCTAGCCTGTGTGTACATATTCATAAATGTTTAACTCATCTTATTTCATAATCAGATCTGACAGAAATTTTAATGAAACTGGATATACCAGAGGAGGAGGTGTTATGTTATCCGTAAGTAGTACATTTTTTGTGCACCCTATAGATCTGAAGGCTATTTGCAACAACAACATATCACTTATTGACATGCTCGGCGCAAAAATAACTTTAAATCACTATATAAGTGTTCTTTTTGTAGAAATCTTGTTTTTGATACTTGCATCGCCTCTGGTAATATTTGTCTAGTAATTTGCTTTGCTGGCTATTGTTTCTTTTTAAGTAAGTAATCATAATTTTTTTTTACTTTCAAGTCATAAGTAAATATGATTAAACAATTTTGCCTTCTTGGCTGGGCAAAATTCTAGAGACTTATAGTAACCAAGTGGCGCCCTCTCTTAATTCACACTCCGAACTAATAGATAGATCTCTGCTTTCACACAAAGGACAGCTGGCGTACGCAACAGAAACCATTTTATACAATTGGGTATAAAGTTGATTACAATACAAATATGTTTGTGTTGGTCCATGTTGTTAATATAAGGCTAAAACATCTTTTGCTCAATGTATTTTTTATAAACATCGCAGTTTATAGTTTAAGTTATTAATAGCTTAATTATAATTTTTTGAATTTTCATGATTACAATTATAAGAGTAATTATAAAAACTTGCGACAATAATTCCGAACTTATTTAAACACAACAAAATATTAAAGGTGTTTTATTTGAACAAATGCACATGTTTCGGACTCAAATATACTGTCCTATTTATTATTCCCTCTCATAGTTTATAATACCATGACTTAATGTGATGAAACAATGTTAATTTGTGTTAATTGTATATGTAAATGGAGGGTTCTTATTAAAACATTTACAATCTACTCTTGTGCTTCATAATTGGCTAATTATATTTCCAATAAAACACAACGAACCTTAAAATTTTATGTCTGCAGACAGTTTGAATTATTGTCTAATTACTCCTGCAGAGAAAATTGTATTTCACATTATTCAACGTAAACAAAGAGTATCCGCAAAGTTCTTTATTGCGAAATAGTTCCGTTATAATGCCAAACAACACAATGCCCTTGCAGTAAATTTTATTTTTGCCCCTTTCATGTTTTGCAGCAAATGTAATTGATATTTTTCTGAGAAGAATATTGCTTAAAGTGAATTTTTTTTAGACACAGAGGGGGTGATATCAAAGTTAATAATTTTTAATTCTATATAGAATTCAGC
This sequence comes from Leptura quadrifasciata, assembly GCA_963675555.1. NCBI lineage: Eukaryota > Metazoa > Arthropoda > Insecta > Coleoptera > Cerambycidae > Leptura > Leptura quadrifasciata. The sequence continues at coordinate 116,287,328 of OY776676.1, read as the reverse complement.
ATACTAAACAATTTTCTCCATCGGCTACTGCAAAACCCGAAATAAACTACAACGGGTAATAATTGCGTATTCTATTACGGTATCTTGTACTAAAAAAATACATTTGATTAAGAATTGTAAATAACTCCCCCAAAACGGGGAAAAATGATATATCATAATTGAAGGTTGATTAAAATTTTTAACATTCGTAAATTTAAATTGAATTTCCTGGTGAGAAACCAAAACACTGGCTTTAGCTCTGAGAAAGAGTATAGTCCACGAAAAATAAATTTATTTGTTTAAACTTAGTAAATATAATAAAATTAGAGATATAAAAAAGATATTGAAAACAATTCATAACGATATATATATTGTTATTATACATGATTTGCAGGAAACAACTACTCAGCGGGCAAATACCCCGACCTGCATTGAATTATACCTTACAAATCATGATAATTGGTAGCCAATGTCATTTGTCAATTCCCTGACGGACATAGACCGGTTTCTAGTTCTCATCAGCATGCCATAGGTCATGGAACAAACAAATGACAGTGGCCAACCTGCTAGTCTTATACAGACTATTGTAAATGCTCCTCTCATGTGGTGATATATATATATATATATATATATATATATATATATATATGTTTTTTTTTTAGGTTTTCGAGGGTGTTATATGAAGTGTTGTTGTACTTCCGGATGCTCTCCCGCGTCGATGATCGACTCCTCCAGGAGTCACGGTTGTCTAAACGACGTTTCGGCAGAATCTCATCTGCCATCTTCAGGTTCTCACTGAAAGCTGCCTACTGCTGCTTCTCGTTGCTCGAACTGAACTCAGTTATGTTTAGAAGCTAACAGAGATTACTTCGGACATGTGAAGTAATAAACAATGTATTTATTTTTTTAATTGTTAGTTAGTTTTCTTAAGTATTAGTAATTTTTATTAGTAATTGTTATTTATTTAAAATTGTTATTTAAATATTTTGAGTATTATTATCATTTATTAACTAAAGATATGATTTAATTGTTTGTTTTTATAAAATTGAATTGCATAGTTATTTATGAACAAAACTATCTTTAGTTAAAACATCGAAATTTGTACTTCTCAACAGTGCCGCATACGATCCTCAATGAACGCCCTTTCGAGTCGGATTCACTAGATGGTACTAATTTCCATGGCCAACTATGCTGATTCAGAAACAAAACATTTAAATGTAGTTTTATCTAATTTTATTAATTTTCTCGAAATTATTCTTATGGAAGTGTATACTTTCTTTACACAGTTGCATGCAGAAATAAACTCTCTACAATAATCGGCAAAAAATATAGCATATCATTTGGAAAAAAAGTTGAATATCGCTACTCTGGCATATGTGATCAAATAGATGATTCAAGGACGTCGTTTGATACAGCTCAACAAACGATTTACAAATAGTTTGTTGTAGTTTATTGTTGAAATAAAAAAGATACGGGGGCGCGAATACCAAACTGAAACGAATGGTATATAGATTTTTAATAGTCATATAACAACTTTGCATTTTAATGATTATTTTGTATTTATATACGAAAGCATTTATAGTAGACCAGGGAACATCCCGCATAAATAAGAATTAAGCAATATGGTCCAGTTCTTTTGGTAAAATTAAGCAATATTTGAGTTCATGTATAACAAAATATAAAAACGTGAATCGACGAGTTTCTTTGAAAACGTTATAGTTAGATTTCTCATAAACACATTTAAATACTTATGTCTTAAAATAACATACTAATTTACCCATTTTGAAAACCTCAAACAAAATCTGTTTCATCGTATAATAGTATCTTTATGGGACGTTTTATCCTAAAACATTATTGATAATAATAATTACCGACCTTAAAATAAGAAACTAGTTGATTATCACTGCCATCAGAGATAATACACAATCCTTCTCAAAGTTTTAGCAGCTCACCTGTATCATGATGAACCTATTGGATGTTCAGTAAATAAGTATCCTTTAAAAAATACCTGAAACAAAGACAATACATTAATTTTTATTCTTAGTGAATATAAATTATCATAATTAAGTAGTTGTGATATATTTTTATGAAGTTTTAATTTTACTATCTTCGGTTATCTTACGGAAGGGAAGTAATTTCGAAGAGACGCAGGTAAATTGTGGAAATTAAGGTCTTTCAATTGTGTTAGTCGATATGTCTATTGGTACTCTATCTACAAAACTATTTGGTGTATAGAATACTACACGATTGATAATTATTAACATTAATGGCAAAGAAGGAAATGGTAAAGCTTTTAGTGAAAATATACATACTTTATAATGTATTTGTATGATGTATTTTATACGCATTTACTTGTACATTTCCTGTTCTCCAAATTGATGCTGTCTTTTTGGACAGCCGTATTCTTAAATAAATATTGTTTTCCATAAAATAATATAAGAAAAAACTCCTTATCGACAGTAGTTATATAAACATTCTTCAATGAAATAATTTGAAGAATCATCGCCAGAATTAGACATAATATTATATACTTAAGAGATATCCTGTATATATCCATAATTATATCTGTATAACACACCACATACACGTCATGATCCATTATCAGCCTGTCTCCACACCTTAAAAAATATCTAGCATAATGAAAAATCTGCATAACTTTCCGCTTCCATTTCCGTTTCCTTTAGCGATATTAAAAGAAAATATAGTCACGCGAGTTGATATAATCCATATGGACTTAACTGATGTTATCCTAGAAAAGTGTGAGGTTAACACTATCATTATTCTAATTATATGGATTTCTTTCTAAACTACATTACGATGTTAATTGTTTTACTATGAGACTTTAACATGTTAAAAACGTTGTGATAGTGATAGTGTTCAGGGTGGGTACTTTTTATATTGAATAGTATCGCTATCTGGCAAACCATAACAGATACAAAGTCAGGTAAATGGGAGAAAAGTTTCGTATTCTGAGGGCCCATGATATAGGTTATAGAAATTGAAAATATTCCGATTGCTTCAGAAGATATACGGTAAAATCCGAAATAACCCGTTTTTTTTGTACCTGTTATTATAAGAAAAATTTTAAAAAGTTTTATGGAAATATTTTGTTACTCATTAACTTTTCTATTAACTTAACGTATTCAAATTTTTATTATGAAGTTGATAGTAGCGCTGAAGAGCGCTACTATCAACTTTATTTTTTTAAATACATACCTGTCTTTTTTGTTACAGATTTTAAATCCTACATTATAATTTGAAGACTATTATTATTTTATCACGCTTGATAATTTTACTACGTTTCGTCAGAAAAATAAACGTCATTAATTTTATTATCTTCGCCCTTCGTAAAACACTGTCAATTAAGCAATACAAGATGTGACTTTAAATCTACTTTTATGAACAATCAAATGTATAAATAACATGACTAGCCCGTACCTACTGCTCATTGCTCAAAACATCCACCATTCTTCTGAATACAAAATCGCGTTATCTTAAATATCTGTTTAATAGCTTTAATGTAATTTTGTTTAATGTCCCAGCAATACTCTTGCGTAATTAATTGAGATCTTGGTCCTCGTTGTAGTATATTTTCTTTTTAGTCAAACTCCTACAAAATAGGCCTAAAGGATATAAACAAGGTGAGTAAGATGGCCACTTTACCATTGTTTTTCATGGCGCCCTAGAAGAAAAGGTAATTAATATCCCAGAATTTTCGAATTTCTCGACTTTTGCCCTTGCTGTAGCTCCAAAATAAAAGATATTTGAGCCTTGGTTTCATTTGAACTTTTTATCAGGAAGGTCTGAACTACAACATATCTCAAATTCGACCATTTTCACCGGGATACCAAATCACGTATTTCTGTGCGGGGTCCTTTATGTTCTTGGGATCACTTATTGCATTTTTGATGTGAAAATTAGTAAATTCATAATTTCGACTCCAATATGGAATATATAATAGTTTATGAGATATTTAACATTCTATATATAGTACATATTATGAAGGTTGGGACGCATTTTTTTAAACCTCTGTATCTCCAAAACTATTAATTCTACAGAAATAGAAACTAGAGTCATTCTCTGTTTATACACTTTCTTTTGATCTTTAGAAGTTTTCCACTAAATGTGATACTTTCTCATTTAATATCGCAATTTACAAATAGTTATAACTTAAAAACTATAAATTATTATAAAAAAATATATACAACTTTTATCTCAACATCTGACCATTTCCGTGTTACAATAGCTATAATTTATTCTCTAGCACTGACAAATCAGAATACACTATTGTATCTTTACAATATATATATATATACGAATTTCAACATATTTTTCCAAGGAAGCCCCGATTGTGCTTTATTTTCTGCCAAATGAGCCCATTCCATCTCAATTTGCTATAATAAGCTCTAGCTCTATTACTCCAAAAAGATAACTTCGATCAATTCAATCACAGACTACTGCATCTTATATACGTCAGGCGATATTACATATTGTAGGAAACGTATGCGATGATTTACAAAGAAGACTTCATAAAATATGTTATATAATAAAAATTATTAGCGATATAAAAACATATAAAATATAAATTTATGAGCAAGCAACATTTTTAGATCGATATCAGTGTAGCACCTCTATATGAAGTGTGTATTTATTAATAAATAAAGTTTTGAGTGCAAAATTCTAATAAAAAATTAACCGCTTGTCTGTGAACAGCAGTGAAAAGTTTAGTCTTCTCATAAACGGGCCTGTCATGAAATTAACTTTTCATTGTCGGTTTAAATCGAGTTAGCGGTAAATTAAGCATTTATGCGACGAATGTTCCAGACAGTTGTTATGAGATGTTGGCATGACTAGCTGAGTCACCAGCTTGAAGCACTATAAACGGTCTTTCAGATATGCACTATAAGATATGAACTTTTGAGTTTTGATAAAGAGGAAATGGATTTAGTTATGGTGTAATAATCCCCTATGCACAAGTTAATATTTCAAATTATAAGTTTTGAGTTAACATAAACAAAAATGTTGTTTAAAATATTGCCGAAAAATTTGTTTCTATTTCGTACGAAGTATCATACACATCACAACTGTATTGTCCTTTAAAGGGTATTAACGGAATTAGCATGTGCCCCTAAATAAAATTATACATAACAGTTATACAGGGTGGGGCAATAGTGCGTTGGACCTCGATCTCTCGAATTCACGATAGCTAGAAATTTTTTAAAAAAATTGCAAGCAAACTACATAAAAAAGTCTATAACTGGAACTTATTTTCGAACATACAGGGAGAGCCAAGACGAAATGACAGGACCAAGTGCGTTTTTTTTTAAATGGAATGCTATGTATATCAGTACATTTTTTGAAGCCTCTTTCTAGGCTCTATTCATTCCTATATTAGTATTGAATATCTCCCAACCAATTGTAGGTAATGAATTTTTTGTTGAACCTGTATATTTTTCGACTATGTGATGTAGAAATTTTTCTGTAAGTACTTCCCTATGGCTAATTGCAACCATTTTCGTTTTATAAATAAATAAGTCTTTATTTCTCAATTAAGAACTTTTTAAATTGAATTTTCTCAATTTTTTCAAATGGAACACTCTGTATATTTTTCGACAACGTGATGTAGAAGTGAAAAACGAACATTTTCTTTCAAGTACTTCCCTATGGCTAATTGCAACCATTTTCGTTTTCTAAATAAATAAGTGCAAAATTCAAGAATAAACGGTTAATAAAGAGGTTACTCAAATAATTAATTAGAAAAACTTATAATAGGTGTTCGACGTGTTGCCCGGTTTGATTGACACACGTCTTTATGCAATTTTGAAATGAGGCCATTTAGTGGGACTATTTCTTCCAATCCATTGAAATGAGTAATGGTATTTACCGGTCCTTTACTATAATGTCTTTTGTACATTATTTTGCTTCGAGCTCTTCATTGCAGTCTCACACCAGTCTGGAAGACACTTTATTAGAGTCTAATGCCTTTAGTGCCGCCTGACTGTCAGATGCGATGCAAATCTGCTAGTTCACATGTCGTCGTTTGATATTCTCACGTATACACTCAAGTATAGCCAGAATTTCAGTTTGAAATACAGTGGCGTGAAGCCCAAGAGAAATGCTTATACTTGCCTTCAGTCTCACTCCATGTATTTCTGATCCCGTTCCAGATTCTATCCTGGACTCGTCAGTATACAAGGCCAGGCTTTTGCGTAATAGCTCAGGAGCTCCTGTTGACCCTCTCTCTCCAATAGAGATACTGAAGGGCTTGTTAAATGCAATTTTTGGAACCATGTAGTCTGACCTCATGCTCAATAGAGGATCTACTACAATGTTGATTATCCTCATATGTCCTGACTCCCCTGAGTGGAGAGCCAAGTCACGTGAGTTTGGACCCTGTATGCCCCCATTCTTGCCTCTCCCTGAATCACTACGATGAGTGGGGGGAGGTCCAATAGGGTCTCCATGACTGCTGTGGGGTACTTTTCATGGCACCAGCGATTCCCAAGCAAGCCAGTCTCTGTACCCGGCTTAGATTGTTGGCTGCAGTTGTTTGAGTGGCTTTAGGCCACCAAATTAAGGCAGCGTATGTAATGGAGGTCTTATTACACTGGTATAGAGCCAGTGCACCATACCAGGCTTGAGCCGCCATGTTTTGCCATATAATCATCTACATGACCGAATGCCCCCTCTATGTCGAGAAAGGCACCCAGTGCCACCTCCTTATGTTCCAACGTCTTTTCCACCCTTCTGATTAGATGGTGAAGTGCTTTTTCTGTGGACATCCATGCTCTGTATGTATATTGGTCTTGATTGATTGACGATTGGTCTATAAAGCATACATAGCTTTGATGCTAGCAAGTCTAAACCTTGCTGAAGCATTATTGGCCAAATTCCGTCATATCCCGGAGATTTGTACGGCTCAAATGAGTTTATTGCCCATCTGATTTTCGATTGATCAATCACCTTTTTAGACAGTGCTCAGTCCATCCTGGTGACCCCGTTACCAGTTGTCTCTAGTTCCGCTCATAGTCATTCCTCTGGTGATTTTTAAATTTTTGTGGAACCAGAAAAGTGCACGAGGAGTAATTCCTCCATTGTTTCCTTACCTGTTTCGGCATATTTCCCTCTCTCAGTTAAGAGAGATTTTATTACGCACCGATTGTCCTTTGTCGTAGGTTACTTTGTAATGAATGATTTTCAGCGCCATATTTATTAAGTGTTCCTGCAGTTTAATTGTAGCAGTTGGCTGTATGACTAATGGCCTAATGCCATAGAAAAACATATGTATATGTCAGAAATCAACAAAAATTTATATTTCAGCAGAATTATGTATGTATTACTTCTGGTTGTTATTCTTTGTTTATAATTACACACTTTGCTTTATTTAGTAACTACAGACACATATATATTAAAATTACAATAGGTACACAATGTTGTATTTAATTAAAATACATGTATATGCAAGTTTGATGTTATTTAAAATAAGCTAATTCCATTCCACATTATACATAACCTACATTAAATATTAATCTGAAGAATTATCCTTTTTAACGTCAGTACATAGGAATTAATGTCTTCGATCCATACAAAACTTTTAAATTGCCTTTTACTGTAAATAGTTCCAGATAACGAGTACGTCGATGTGTTAAAAGTTTTTTATTTCGTATTTCCTGCACATATAAAATAGATTTTACAACTTTCCTAATTTTTTTCTTCTTTTAGTTTTAACCGACTTTATAACTCTTTAATGAAACCCGAGGCGAGTGATAAATATCGTACGAACTTGTGAAAACGCAACCAAAGTAGGTTAAAAATGTATGAGTGAATATATAAAGTATAAATATAAATTTTTGCTAGTTATATTGAAACCAAATGTGAATACTATAACCGCGTTGAAAAATTCAAAGAAATTATGTATATTTGTTTTTAACTTCGAAAACGGCGGCAGTGCTTAAGCAACAATGTTAAATGATACCTGTAATCGAATTAAATCATTCTTGTCATGCTGATGACAACCAAAAAATATTTGTAGTATTTAAAATTTTCGTAGCTGTAATACAAACAGTTGGAATTGACAGCTTATTATCCCATTAGAGTGGGGAGGGGGGGTGTAGTGTCACGCCTTGCAGGCAGGTAACAAAAGAAAGAAATTGCCTTTTTACACTATAAAATATTGATTTATAGACAAAAATTTAAAAAATATATATATTCGTGATGACTAAAACTGTAAGTTAGCTGTTTATTGTTTAAATATTTATTGGAGGAGTTGTGAGTTCACGTTGTAACAGATAAAAATCATCGGTTTATCTCTTGTCCTACCATAAATGCCTATCTTGGTGAGTATAATAGCATCTGTTATTTGGTACAGGGCCTGACAAAGCATCAGTTTTGCCTATTTTTCACGCATTCACGATATGCGATACAGTTTCATCTTTCAGTGGTAAAGGAAAGAAGTCGGCCTATCAAACATGGACAGCCTATCCAGTCTTAACAGGTGGCTTCAAAGCAGTCGTCGAAGTAAACTTGGATGAAGCTCTACCCACTTTTGAGGAGTTTGTTGTAGCAATATATTACAGATACTACAATAATAATAATATAATAATAACACCACAGGTAATTACGACCCCCTTTATCCCGGAAGACTCTAGAAGACCCTTGTGCGGGAAGGGGCTACACATTTAGAGACAAGGGACATACACCCAATATCCGTTTATAGTGGAAAAATCCCTCTCACAGTATTTTCCACTGCGACGACCGGGGATCGAATCCGGAACTTTTGGGTGAGAGGCAAGTGCGCTCACCACCTCTCGACCACCAGTCATACAATAAAGAAAGTTTCTCTATATATCTGTCTAAAAACATATATATATATATATATATATATATATTGTTATTATACATGATTTGCAGGAAACAACTACTCAGCGGGCAAATACCCCGACCTGCATTGAATTATACCTTACAAATCATGAAAAATTGGTAGCCAATGTCATTTGTCAACTCCCTGACCAGACAGAGACCGGTTTCGAACTTATTAGTTCTCCTCAGTATGCCATAGGTCGTGGAGCAGACAAATGACAGTGGCCAACCTGCTAGTCTTATACAGACTAATGTAAATGGTGTAGTGGTGAGAGGTAAGTGAATCCTCTCATGTGGTCTAATGCTACTATACACCAGACATCATGGATGTCTACATGGTGCATAGCGACTAGCCATTTTGCAAGTACCGAGAGCGGTGACCTTCAGCCCTTGGTGGACTTAACTCATATACTGTTATTATACATGATTTGCAGGAAACAACTACTCAGCGGGCAAATACCCCGACCTGCATTGAATTATACCTTACAAATCATGAAAAATTGGTAGCCAATGTCATTTGTCAACTCCCTGACCAGACATAGACCGGTTTCGAACTTATTAGTTCTCCTCAGTATGCCATAGGTCGTGGAGCAGACAAATGACAGTGGCCAACCTGCTAGTCTTATACAGACTAATGTAAATGGTGTAGTGGTGAGAGGTAAGTGAATCCTCTCATGTGGTCTAATGCTACTACACCATTTACATTAGTCTGTATAAGAGTAGCAGGTTGGCCACTGTCATTTGTCTGCTCTACGACCTATGGCATACTGAGGAGAACTAATAAGTTCGAAACCGGTCTATGTCTGGTCAGGGAGTTGACAAATGACATTGGCTACCAATTTTTCATGATTTGTAAGGTATAATTCAATGCAGGTCGGGGTATTTGCCCGCTGAGTAGTTGTTTCCTGCAAATCATGTATAATAACAGTATATGAGTTAAGTCCACCAAGGGCTGAAGGTCACCGCTCTCGGTACTTGCAAAATGGCAAGTCGCTATGCACCATGTAGACATCCATGATGTCTGGTGTATAGTAGCATTAGACCACATGAGAGGATTCACTTACCTCTCACCACTACACCATATATATATATATATATATATATATATATATATATATATATATATATATATATATATATATATATAACGTAGTCTGAAGTGCACTGAACTTTGCGCTTGCTCAGAAGACTGCTGCAAAGAATGATAGGCAAAGTTGATAGTGATAGAATTTTAAAATTATAATGGACTGTTAATCTAGTTGTATATTTTTGTATGTATTAGTCAGAGCTGGGCAAATTACTTTGAAAAAGTAATTAATTACATATTACTTATGTTAAAAAGTAATTTGACTACCATGTACTTAAGTTACTATTTAAAAAAATGTAATTAAATTACTAATTATTTGGTAATCGTATTTGAATAAATAAATTACTTTTATAATTACTTTACAGCTTCTAAGTTTGTTATAATGGAAATGGGAGATATTTAGTGAATCATAAGATCAATTGTTAGTGTACTACACATATAGACCAGGGCCAAATCGTTTAAAATATCGTAATAAACGATAAATTCTTAGCAGTATACAAATGGTCGGAAAATGTAGTTAATGGTGTAAATAATTAAGGAAAAATCGTCCAGACTGAGTAAAAGTTCGGGAAGGGGGGTTGGTGTGGTAATATATACATTCCTATAGAAAAATGTTGAATATAAAAGTTGTAGATAATGAAAAAGTCTAAAACTTTCTTATTGATCGACCGAAAAAGGTTTTTTTTGCATTTTCCTAGATAATTTTGAGGTTATGGTCAATAATGATCAATTAGAAAGTTTTAGATTTTTTCATTATCTACAACTTTTACATTCAACATTTTTCGATAGGGTGCATAGTTTAGCCGCAAATCGCAAAAACGAGTACCAACCCCTAAAAATGTATATATTACCACCCCAACCCCCCTTCCCGAACTTTTACTCAGTCTGGACGATTTTTCCTTAATTATTTACACCATTAACTACATTTTCCGACCATTCGTATACTGCTAAGAATTTTTATTGCCTTAAACAGGATTGGCCCTGGTCTAATAATTATAAACATATACAAATACTGAATAATGCGTAAGGAAGATATATGTAAATTTTGTATTAATCAGTGAAGACAGTAATCACAAATGAATGAAAATCTATAACTAAAAACAAATGTGATATTGACACAAACTATGAAATATCAATATCAGAGTAATATTATATATTTATGTTTCCCTTTAATAGGACTAATTTTTCCAACAATTTGTCTGACAGAGCGTGGCACCTAGGCGAGTTTATACAAATGGCGAAAGAAAATAGCCTTTCAACAGGAGCAGGGGACGGTAAATTGGTGTTGCATTTTATTATTACTTTAATAAGCGGATAATCTTCCAGAATGTCAATATTACCTCTTAATATCTTCTAAATATCTTTTTTTTGTAACCGTAGTAATTTAAATTACTTGAAGTAATTTAAATTACTTGAAGTAATTTCTTTCGGTAATTAATTACTTTACAAAAATATTTTCAGACTATCGCTTGAGGAATTAATAATTTTTAAGTACAATTACTACTATGAGAAATGTAATGCAATTAAAATTGCTTTTTCAAAAAAGTGTTTAAATTAGTAATTTAATTACTTTAGTAATTAATTACTCTCAGCTCTGGTATTAGTCAATTAAAACGTTAATGTTCAAAAGTGATAGTCGCTTTTAAAAAACTGTAGAGAAATGCTGCAAAATATTTTTATTATACTTTTATTATACTTTTATCATTGTATTAAAAAAAGTTGGAACTGAATACATTGTTTACGAGGCTATTTAATAATAATAGTGGACGTTTGCATACTTACCAGTATCTGAAGAATCATGGAATTTCTTAAGTAAAATATTTTTTTGCCTTTTAAGATCCATTTTTTCAAGAAATTTTGTAAAATACATCAATAATTGCCAGTTCTTACATGAATTTATAATACAGACACGTATAAAACAGATCTAGGTCAAAATCTGTTTTTTTAAAAAGAATCCGATATAGAAAAAGTGTCTTTTTTCGCTGTAACGCCTACGGGGTAGGCAACCGGCGAAACACGAGCCGCGCACAACCTCCGGTGGTGGCTGCTACTCTTATTCGGTTTAGGAGCTCGATAAAAAAATGTAAATAAAGTAAAAAGCACGAGTGGTATTTGAAGAGAATATTTCACGAAATAGGATACGACATGTTAATTAGTGCAAAGCGTTTCACAGCGATAATAAAAACTTCACATAGGAGCCTGAAAAAGCCGATCTAGTCATTTTACTACTAATAGTAACAATTGATTGATGCAAAAATATCGAAAAGTAGCTTTTATCATGTTAATGCGTGAAGTAATCATCCGTATTTAATAGAATAATTGTTATATTATGAATTTTTTGGTGGTATTGGACATGATCTACTAGCCAATTGCATACATTAAAAGCTAATATAATAATACAATAGAGAAATTACAGACGACTAACAGTAGGAAATAAAACAGGGACACCCTCTTCTCGCTCAGGGGTCTATCACGGCATATGTAAAAACATACAAAAATTACGGATAAAAGGCAATTACACAAAGGGTTAAAAAGTACAACGGAACAATTCTAAACTTGTACCATCCCATAATCATTGATTTGTATTACTTAGGAAACGCACTAATTTCTTGTGTATATGTATGTATGTTCTTCAGAGACAAGACATGCAGGAGGTTAATTGGGAGAGATATCTTCAGTTCTAATAACCAGTTAATAAAATCGTTTGTAATTCTTATATAGCACGAACATAAAAAAAATATATGAACTAAGTCACAAGGCACTCCACATGATATACATATATTTGTATCAACCACTCCTATTCGCTTCGGGTGATAGGCTTGTGATAAACAAGAAAAAGTATCACATGGAAAAAACCAACTAACTGAAGATAGAGAACACAATGTATTCAACCAGATATCTGAAGCAACTCCAAATGGTAAAGTTCACGGAAATAATACCGGTGCCATCCCAAAATTAAAGAATAGTGATGTAGCTAGTATAACAACACGCAGAAAATCAACAAAAAACTAATCAACTTCTCCCTTTTTCATCAAAATGTTCAATGCTTAAGGAATAAAGCAAATGAAATAGACTTATATCAATGTGGTATGTCTTTCTAAGATGGGCAGGTCACGTTCATCGTATGCATGATAACCGCCTTCCTAAATGTACACTTTATGGTGAATTGCTAAGCGGTAGTAGAAGGCGTGGCGGTCAACGAAAGAGGTTCAAAGACGCTCTCCATGAAAATCTAAAATCTTGCAGTATTCCAGACGAGCAATGGGAACAACTTGCAGCGGACAGAACCGAATGGCGAGGGGTTGTGGCCAGGCAAGGAAATGTTGCTGCAAGAAGGCCGAATCCAAGACCTAACCAGGTCTATGTTTGTCCTGACTGCGGTCGACATGTGCTCTCCCGAATTGGCCTCTATAGCCATAGTCGTGTGCACCGTAGATGAATGGGAATTACAATAGACTACATCTTTTGCTTGTTTTTTATTGTACACAATTTATCGACTGTAACATTTTTATACTCGGACTCGAGTAACGGATAAATAACCAGGAAATTAACTTTATAAATTTAGATAACTATAAACTTGTACCATTTTCTTGTAGGGAGAACTTTTTACATGGTGGTGTTGCAATATTTGCTCATAATAAACTTAATTTGAAACAAATGTTAAACTTACATGTTATTCCAATTGAGAAAGATTTTGAGTATACAGCAATAAAAAGTCATGAATTAAAAACTATCGTCATTCGAATATATAGGGCCCCAACAAGTATTGAGGCCACCTTTTTGAATTCAATATGGGAATTGCTCCTAGAAATAACAAGTTTTTAGAAACATTTTCAATTTTTTTTTGTGTGGTGATTTTAACTTGAAGTTTAATATCGAAAATAATTTTAGACATGAATTTTTCAATATATTAAATCAATTTGATCTTCTTTCGAGTATCGAAAACGTCCCGAACTACTATCGACAACATCGTGACCAATACAAAAAATAAATTTATAGTTGATGTCATAGAAACTGGAGTGTTTGATCATAATGGCCAAATCATTAGGCTTACAAATCCGGATATTTATCACAGCAGATATTTGTTTTGCTAAAATATTTTGTACACTTACTGATAAATAATAAATGAGTTATTAGTATAGCTATTATTTTCCAGCCATGTTTTAGAAAAATGGTTACTGGATTAATAGTTTTTTTGAATAATAATTTTCATAATATTATATTACAGATATATATTCTATTCAAGGGATATAAATTTATATTTAACTTTATGCGAAAGAACGAACCGCCACTGATGATCGAGCTCTGATATTTTACTATTCTGGCAGTTCTCCTAAAATACGTACAGTATGGAAATAAAATAACAAGGATGAAATAAATCCGAGTCTTATATAAATTATTGGTTTAGAAGCTCTTGTGGAATAAAAAGAATGAATAATTTAATAGCCATAGAAGTAATGTGTGGGGAGTTTTAATGGTCTAGGAATTTCCCTGTTCAATGTGTTAACGAACTCAACTGCTGACATTTCAAGAAAACTTATACCTCTATGAATTTATTATGTCCAAAAACACACTATTATTGAAATGCAGAGTGTTTTCTATGTCACCCATTTATACAATCTCCAATTCTGTTATACCGTGGAGTAGCCGCAACTTTAAAGATGGAATTCCGAGTTCAAAGTCGGATTTCCAAGTTTAAGGATGTAATTTCAATAAAAAATAATAGGGTTGGCCCATCTACGATTTCGTAACTCGACGCGCGTTTGGCTAACCATGTTAAAATTATCCGTAGATGATTAAAACTAGTCTTTTATATGTAATATACAGGGTTGGGCAATATTTCGTCGGACCTCGATATCTCGAGTTCTACGATAGCTAGAATTTTTTTAAAAATTGCAAGTAGACTAGATAAAAAAGTCTATAACTAGAAATTATTTTCGAACATACAGGGCGAGCCAAGGCGAAACTACAGGACCAAGTGCCTTTTTTAAAATGGAATGCTATGTATATCAGTACATTTTTTGAAACCTCTTTCTAGGCTCTATTAATTTCTATATTAGCATTGAATATCTCCCAACCACTTCGATGTAATGAATTTTTTTGTTGAAATAATGCAATCTGCAAATGGATATTAAAAACATCACTACAGTCACAATTATGGGTTTTAAGAAGAACTTATGTAAATATCAGTTACGAGACATCTAATTAATGTTTTTGAATCATTTTCATTTCCTAAAAATGTACAGGGTGGCCAAAAATTATTTTTCAATTAAGAACATTTTAAATTTAATTTTCTCAATTTTTTCAAATGGAACACCCTGTATATTTTTCGACCATGTGATGTAGAAATGAAAGACGAACATTTTTTTATAAGAAATTCCCTATGGCTAATTGCAGCCATTTTCGTTTTATAAATAAATAAGTTTTTATTTTTCAATTAAGAACATTTTAAATTGAATTTTCTGAATTTATAAAATGGAACACCCGTATATTTTTCGACGATGTGATGTAGAAATGAAAAACATTTTTTGTAAGTACTTCCCTAGGGCTAATTGCAACCAATTTAGTTTTATTGAGTAATACTTACAAAATTCAAAAATAAACTTAAAAAAAGAGGTTTCTTCAAATAACTCAGTTGAAAAAATTATAATAAATGTTCCACATGTTGCCCATTTTTATTGACACACATCTCTATGCGCTTTTGAAATGAGGTTCTCACTGTTCCTAAAACTGCCGGTGCGATAGATTTAAAGGCAGGTTCTATCCTTCATATTTTGTCTCTATAAACAATTTTCTTCACGTATCCCCATAAAAAGAAATCCATTTTTGTAAGATCTGGGGATCTGGCAGGCCATTTAGTGGGTCCATTTCTGCCAATCCATTGATTAGGGTAGGTATTATTTAAGTGGTCTCTAACTGCATTTAAATAATGTGGTGGAGCACCATCTTGCTGAAACCACATCCTATTTCGAATTCTTTCAGGGAGATTTACCAATAATTGTGGCAGATAATTTTCCAAAAAATGAAGATAAATAACTCCAGTCAATGTACCATCAAAGAAATGTGGCCCTATGACATGTTCTCCAATAATTCCTCCCCAAATGTTTATAGACCATCTGTGTTGGTTATCAACTTGCATAAAAATGTGAGGATTTTCCGAAGCATAATAATGGAAATTGTGCCTATTAACAAATCCACTTTTATGAAAAGTTGCCTTGTCACTGAATAAAACAGTATTAAAGAAGTTGACATCATTTTGCATTTGCCTCTGGCCCAATTACAAAATTGTAGACGCCTTTGAAAGTCATCATCAGATAATTCCTAGTGCATTTGGATATGATATGCATGCAACTTATTTGTTTTTAAGATTCGACCCAGAGACCGTCTACTTATTCCTACTAATGAGCTCACTTCTCTTTGACTAACATGGGGATTCTCAACCGTTGTTAGCACCACAGAAAACCCATTTTCTTCGTTCACAACACGTTTTATTCGTTCACTTTTTTATATTCGACATTTTCAGTTTCCAGAAATCTAGCGAGAAGGTTTTGGAAGCTGCTAACATCAGAAATCCTTCTTTCAGAATAACGTTGGTGATAAATTCTATTGGCAAGTAAACAATTTCTGTCTGACTCGCCCAAAACAAAAGTCATGTCTACAAGTTTCGCTTTATTAAAATTGATATTGTAAAATTACAAATATAAATTGTAACAACCGATAAGTGCGATAAATTCTCCTTTGTACACGACAATTTATACCAAACTGAGGTTATATTGCTTGTCGAATAACGAGAACAGCAAGAAAATATACAAAAAAAGACATTACAGTAAAGGACTGGTTAAATACTATTTACTCGTTTCAATGGATTGGAAGAAATGGTCCCACTAAATGGTCTCATTTCAAAATTGCACAAAGACGTGTGTCAATCAAAATGGGTAACACGTCGAACACCTATTATAAATTTTTCTAATGAATTATTTGAGGGAACCGCTTCTTTTTAAGTTTATTCTTGAATTTTACATTTATTTATTTATAAAAAGAAAATGGTTGCCATTAGCCATAGGGAAGTACTTGCAAAAAATGTTCGTTTTTCATTTCTACATCACATCGTCGAAAAATATAAAGGGTGTTCTATTTGGAAAAATTGAGAAAATTAAATTTAAAATGTTCTTAATTGAAAAATAATTTTTGGCCACCCTGTACATTTTTAGGAAATGAAAATGATTCAAAAACAATAACTAGATGTCTCACAACTGGTATACATGTAAGTTTTGCTTAAAACCCATAATTGTGACTGTGGTGTTTTTTTTAATATCCATCTGCAGATTGCATTATATTAACAAAAAAAATTAAATCCAAGTGGTTGGGAGATATTCAATGCTAATATAGGAATAAATAAAGCCTAGAAAGAGGCTTCAACAAACGTACTGATATACATAGCATTATATTTTTAAAAAAGGCATTTGGTTCTGTAATTTCATCGTGGCTCGCCCTGTATGTTCGAAAATAATTTCCAGTTATAGACTTTTTTATCTAGTTTACTTGCAATTTTTTAAAAAATTTCTAGCTATCTAGGTACGACGCACTATTGCCCCACCCTGTATACTTTGTAATGTTAGTAAAATTTAATGTCATGCATTATTTCACCATTTATAATTGTCAATAGAAGTTATCATGTTTATTTTCTATCCTTGTCTACTGCTTAGCTTACCAGTCTTTCTGTATTATTTTTACTTAGCTGTATTTCAATAACAAATTTTGTTTCTCTTATAAGGGATGTTGTCATTTTTCTGCAATGAATGTAGCTTACCTTAACAATCATATTTGACTGACTTAACAACTGCTGGTACATTTTACGTCTGTCATTGATAAAACACTCGCTTTTATCTTTTAATTTAATAATATTAGTACATAATGATTGCCATAAGGATACCTAAATGTTTTCTTAACCGCCCCTCAAGTTACCGAAGTAATCCCTTGGAAGATCTCAAGGATTTTGTGCTAGGTAAGAGAGACGAGGCCCTACAGTTTAATGTGGACTCCGAACCACTCTTGGGGCAATTTTTTTAATGAAAAATTGTTTCGCTTTGCGGGAATCGAACCCAATTCGCTAGGCAACTCAGTTTGCTAGCCAGTCGCTTTAACACACTGAGCTACAATTCCCCTACCTAGTTACTAATAATGCCTATGATTCTTTTTTATTGCAGATTGGACATCCTCCAATCAACTTGCCTTACGTAATTGTATAATTTAGTCTCATCAATATTTTTTATAAGATTACTTTGTTTGTTTTAAAACTATATTTCAAATTCAATAGGAAAATTATTTCTTTTTTCGTTACGACTTGAATGATGGCCTTCTTTTCTTCCTTGAAGTAGCTTTATAGCAATCAACAATAAACGCGAGTTACGACTATAATAAATTTGGCCCAAAGTTGAGAGGACCTGACGGATGAAAGTTTGGTAAGCAGCGTGTAGATTAGCGAGTGTAGATTCCCTGGCGGCCAGCCGTCATTTACCATAAGCGTCGCCCGTATATACTAGCTACGAATGATGGTAGGGGTTATAACATTGGTGTCTAGATGTTGAACTTCCAATTTAAATCTTAAACGCATATGCAATATTATATTAGCTTTTCAAAATGGTAAAAGACTGCGACGTATTATTTTTGCAGAAGACCAATTTTAGGAATGGTACTCTGTCCCATTTCATTTATAATTTAATCATTACCATATATGTCGAAAATAATGTACTTCAAATAAAATTCATATAAACAAGATGACTTAGAAGTAAGCATATAACGTAGACATATTCTTTCTAGTTTTTCAAAGTTATGCTGAATAGGAGAACTTGAAATATAACGCCAAAATTCAGTCTCTGGCCATTTTTTTTTAACATTTTCCATTTTACGGAAAAAAAACGACATGAAAACTGAAGGTTGACATTCCATTTATTTACAGTATCTAGGAAAGCTATACTGTTTTCTATGTCTATTTCTCTGATGAATTGTAGTAGAGGATGAACATTGTTGAAAATATTGACTGTGTTATCTATTTCATATTTAACCTCACCACATTAAAATTGTGAGAGGTTACTTAAATTGATTCAAAAACGAAAATTGAGATAACATCAAATCTTTACGTTTTGAGGTCCTAGGAACCCAAAAAAGTGGTTTTTGAAAAATGTCTGTGTGTGTATGTGTGTTAGCACGATAGCACCGAAACTACTGAACGGATTTGAATGAAACTTTGCATGTGCATTTCTTTAGTGCTCCAGAAGATCTGAAAAGGTTTTGGTTGAGATCGGATTACGTTTAGTGCCGTTTTGGCGCAACAAGTTTTTTATTTTGTAATTACTTACAATGTTCAATCGAACCATTGAAAAGCAATTAAAATTCCAATTTCGACGATATATCACACTTCCACCCGTTCAAGTATTATTTTCTCGAATATTGCAAATTACTTTTTGAAGAATTTACTTATGTTACTTTGCAAATAAGATCTGTTTTTATTTTTAGTTTATTTAGTTCATGCACTGAAGAAGTTTAGTGGAAATTTATTTCAGTAATTGGGAAAATTATCTTAACTTAGTATCTTGATATCTTTTGATTATTCTTGGATCAAAGTAAATGTTTTGGTCACATTCTGCTTGTAATTTTGTTATTTTTTTTATTATTTTTTCTCGCAATATTTGCTCTGTTGTCCGGTTAGCAACACAAAGTTTACATGTTTTCTCTTTTTTTGTTGTAAAAGATATTTGACTGATAACATTTATTTTCCTATGCACGAGACCACAAGAGGGTTCAACTTAGGAAGATTTCTGTTATATAAGATCTGATGGCAATACAACTTCCATCCGCAATAATCACCTTGTCTGGAGGAGTAGAGGTCATCAATATCTTCTATATTTGGAGAATATTCCAGGACAGCCATTAGCTAATGTGCCACCATGTTGTCCGGAAAACCACTTTGGAGGTTATACCTACCACCTCAACTACAGCATAGGAAAGGTATATGTTCGTGTGTCTGTCTCTAAATTGTCTTCGAACTCAGCAGGTCTTAGTACATTTCATTTGATCTTAATCTTTCATTAGAGTTAAATTGCATCACTCATTCAACTAATTAAAATAATAGTAATTTTGTTTTTTAGAAAAAATGTGCTTTTGTCAAACTTTTATTTTTAATAGAGGTACATACTTTAAACTGCTGTGATATTTGTTCCACATTTGATTGTGATAATATATTGTTTGTTTTGAGATAGTCTAGTTTTATTTCTCTGCTTGTGAGTCTGAAACCACCAATCATATCCAAATTATTTTAATCTTGATTTGTTGAATTGAGCAGTTTAAATTCGCAGATAATATTTATATTGGTTGCATCTTATAGCGTTATTTTTGTGTTAACTGCTAGAACCAATCAAATTAAAATATTTCAATTTTTTTTTGCCAAATTGCTCACTGAAAGTGCCCTGTTATCAAATAGTAAGTCATAAACCAATTTGTTTTAGTTTGTTATCTTTCAAAATCTATACTTACTCACACCCACCGTATAAACCCGAACAGCCGACAGGCACGATAGCGCCGAAACTACTGAAAGGATTTGGATAAAAATTTTTAGTGCTCCAGAAGATTTGAAAAGGTTTTGGTTGAGATCGGATTACGTTTAGTGCCGTTTTGGCACACAATCTAATGCTCTTTTTGGCTTCAAAGATACACCGGGTGGGGAGATTCCAGCCGCTTCCAGTAGCTGCCGATTTTTTTGATAAGTACTCCACATGATAAAGAACATCTAAGTAACTTATTACTTTCATTCGTACAAGTTTCAATTTTTCTAAAAAACGTACTTCGTCCATTGAATTGTCATTTTTTGCTTGGCCAATCCTGGGACTTTATAATTGGTCCAGTACGGACAAGGGTCTCGTATATAGTCCAAATAGTCCAAATAAAGTTACTATAACAATAAAAAAATCATGATAACTGCGGCATACTGACCTCCGTCCTGATGTCCATTAGAATTAGAATTCATAGAAAATATTAAAAATAAATTGGAAAAGGAGTGAAACAAACATGATTACTCTCTATTTGTGGGTTATATTAATATAGACATTTTAAGTAATATTGATGCCTCTCTAGAGTACTTAAATACTATGCACGAATACGGATTTATATCCACAATAAATGAGTAATATATATACGAGATGCATGGACTCATGTAAGTCATGTATAGTTCATATATTTGTAAAAACTTCACTTGACCTGGACCTAATGTTGCCAATTATAATAAAAATTGTACTATATATACTATAGTATACTAACTATATGACTATATTACAAATAGTTTTTGAAAATAAACATATAACATGCTCTAATAACAATATTATAAAAAATATACCTATGATAAACTAAAAAATCGTCTAAATCAAGTAAACCTGGACTGCATTTATCAAACAGAGGACGTGGAATCTGCAACAAACAAATTCATACAAATTGTTAACAATAAAATCGTTAACTGTATTACAACAGTGAGAATGAAAAATAAAAAAATAAAAACATGAATAACAAATGGTATTATTAACTCTATAAATAACCGAGATAAAATGTTTCAGCAAGTAAAAAATAGCCCCAACAATGAACTGCTTAAACTGGAATATACATAAAATAAAGAAATATGACTACTTCATTAATTAAAAAATCTAAAGTTAATTACTATCGAAGAAAAATTAATCAGAACAAAAACTCCTCAAAAAATGTATGGAACATTGTGAAAGAAATTTGTATATCTACGAAAAAAATGAATAATATAAATGCTATAAACACGGATAGTGGAGAAAAAATTGAGGATATTCAAACTATAGCAAATACCTTTAATAATAAGTAAGTTGAAACAGGACTTAATTTGGCAAACAAAATTAAATTAAACCCTAATTGTAAGCCTAAAAAACAAATTGTTGTGAATTCTATTTTTCTAAAACCCACTAGCCGAACAGAAGTATGCGAGATAATATCTTTGCTAAAAAACCACAAAGCGGCTGTCGGATTAAAAGCAGACACTCTAAAGAGCATACCATCGACGATTTCAAGCCCAATGGCGTATACAATAATTATATCGATGGAGATAGGCTACTGTCCCCCTGCTTTTAAGTCTTCTATAGTTCTACCGATATATAAACAGGGTGATCGCATGAATGTAATTAATTTTAGGCCGATATCTCTTATTACTAATTATACTAAAATTTTCGAAAAGGTGATAAAAATAGGTTATAGGTTATGTGAGTACATCAATATACACAAATTAATATCTGAAAAACAATTTGATTTTCGAAAAGGAATCTAAACCCAAGACGCCATATTGCAACTCACTACTAAAATCTACACTGCTCTCGATACAAGTAAACCATCTCTATGTATTTTTATAGATCTGTCAAAAGCTTTTGACACTGTCAGCCACACCTTGATTAGAATCACTAGAAGATATGGCAATAAGAACTAGAGCTTTCAATTTATTTAGAAGCTATATTTCGGACAGACAACAATGCGTTAAAATAAACAATACATTTAGCTCTCATAGAAAAATTGAATA